>JAGTXW010001336.1:5747168-5770346 GCA_020226075.1 Hydropotes inermis
AGATGTGAAAATATATTTTCACATCTGTCACTTACTATAACCTCATTGGTATCTTTTTTTTCCTTTTCGGAAACTGTGCTTTGCTTTGTTTTTCCAATAAAAACTTGAGTTTTTTAGTTTATTTAGCAAGATTGAAGTTACACAGAGCAATCGTTCAACCTAGGAATAGAAGTGAAAATTTTACACATTGGAAATGAAGGATGCATTAAACATGGAAAACCTAAAATTACCAATTGGAAAGAACATACTCTGCTTCATTGGCAAAGTTAAATGTTGGGTTTTGGAAAAGGAAAGTATTATTTTTCTATATGGAAATAAATGAACCCAGTGTTGACAAGAGAAAATTAGTGTATTATGAATAAAACTAGAAAACCTGTATAAAACAGAATTATGTAAAGAAATTGAACAATTTCATACCTATAAATTTGACATGATAGGCTACATGAATAATTTTCTGAAAAACAAAAATTACCAAATTTCAATCTAGAGTTGACATAAACTTCAAACCAACCACTTTCCTAAAATTATTTTAACAATGCTCACACATTTATTTAGGGATGGCCTGAGGAACTGATTCCTTTGAACTGTTGTAAAACTGCAATTTATTTTACAAAGGTACTTTTACCCTTGCCTTAGCATCAATAAAAAAAAATTCACCCTTTTTATAACTGTGCCTTGTTTAAGTTTAAAACGTACATGTGAAAACACCTGACAACACAGAGCTTATTTATTTTATACATAGAAGTTTGTGTCTGTTAATCCTTTAACCCATCTTGTCTCTCTGCTCCTAACCACTAGCAACTGCGTGTTTGTTCTTTATACCTGTCCGTATGTTTCTGTTTCATTACTTAGTGTTTCCATTTTTATTTTTATTTATTTATTTATTTAGTCCCTGCCACATAGCTTGCAGGATTCTAGTTCCACAAGCAGGGAGCAAACATAGGCCCCCTGCAGTGCATGTGTGGAGTGCTAAGCACTAGATCACCAGGGATTTTAATGTTTTCTTTTCTAGAGTCCAGAAATAAATGATAACATACAATAAGTATTTGTATTTTTCTGATTTATTTCACTAAGCATAATATTCTCCAGATCCACCCATGTTTTATGAATGGCAAATTTTCACTCTTTTCTGTAGGTGAGTGGTATTCCATTGTGTGTGTGTAATTTATTTTAATCAACTCATATGCTGCTAGTCATTTAGATTGCTTCCATAACTTGGCTATTGTAAATAATGTGGTACAAATATTGGAGTCCATGTATATTTTTGAATTAGTGTTTTTATTTTCTTCAGATATGTATACCTAAGAGTGAAACTGCTGGATCATTAGGTAATTTTAGGTTTGTTTTTTGAAGACCCTCCATACTGTTTTGCATACTGGCTGTACCATTCTACGTTCCCACCAGCAGCGTCTAAAGGTTCCTTTTTCTCCACATACTCCCCAGCATGTTACTTCAGATATTTTTGATGGTAGCATGTGGTCAGAGATACTGCATTGCAGTTTGGATTTGCATTTTTCTAATGACTTAGAATGTTGACCATCTTTTCATGTGCCTGTTGATAATTTGTATATCTTCTTTGAAACACTGTATATATAGATTTCTGCCCTTTGAAAAATGAGATTTATTTTGTTTGCTATTAAGTTGTATGAGTTCTTTTGTAATTTAATTTTTATTTTATACTCAAAATAGTTGACTTACAATATGGTATTATTTTCTGGTGTACAACAAAGGGATTGAGTTATATATATATACATAGATCTATTCTTTTTCAGATTCTTTTCCCTTATAAGTTATTACAAAATATTGCGGAGAGTTCCCTGTGCTATACAGTAGGTCCTTGTTGATTATTTTACATATAGTAGCATCTGTGTATTAATCTCAACCTCCTAATTTATCCTTCCTTTCACTTGTCCCATTTGGTAATCATAAGTTTGCTTTTAAAATTTGTGTATCAGTTTCTATTTTGTGAATAAGTTCATATGTATCACTGTTTTAGAGTCTACATATTAGCAGCATCAGAAGATAGCTGTCTTTCTCTGTCGACTGACTTCTATGATCATCTGCAGGTCCATCCAAGTTGCTGCAAATGGCATCATTTCACTCTTTTTATGACTCAGTAGTATTCCATTGTGTATATGCACCACATCTTCTTTATTCACTTGGTAGTGGACATTTATGTTGCTTCCACATCTTAGGCAATGTAACTAGTAGTGCATTATTTTTCCAGTTGACAGCTTTTTCCAAGTATATGTCCAGGAGTGGGGTTGCTGGATCGTGAGGTAGTCTTATTTTTGAAGAGCCTTCATCATGTTTCCCATACTGGGTACACCAATTTACATTCCCACCAACAGCGTTCAAATATTTATTTTTCTCCGCATCCTTTCCAACATTTATTTGTGTTCTTCTTGATGATTGCTGTTTTGGTAGATGTGCGGGGGTAACTTCTGTTGATGTGGATTTGCATTTCTTTGAAGATTACAGATGTAAAGCATCATTTCGTATGCCTGTTTTCCATCTGTATTTCCTCTTTGGAAAAAATGTCTATTGAGACCTTTGCCCTTTTTTAAATGAAGTTGGTTTTTTTGTTTGCTATTCAGTTGTATGAATTCTTTATATATTTTAGATATTAGCCCCTTACAAAACATATGAATTGCAAATATTTTCTCCTATTTCAATTCATTTTTCTCTGTTTTATTTTGTTTACCTCTGCTATAATTCTGGTTGTTACTATTTTCTTGTCTTTTGTGTTTAGAATCAGAATCCAAAAAAATCATTTCTGAGACAGCTGTTAAAGAGGTTTCTACCTGTTTTTTCCAGTTCTGTGGTTTCAGGTCTTCTACTCAAGGCTTAATGCATTTTGAGTTCAGTTCTCTGCATATTGTAAGATAGTGGTCCAGTTTGGTTATTTTGCATGTGCAGTTTCCCCATCATATTTTATTGCAAAGACTGTCCTTATCTACCTTTTATATTTTTGGCCAGTTTGAAGTTGGAGAAGGGAATGGAAAACCACTTCAGTATTCTTGCCTTGAGAATTCCATGAGCAGTATAAAAAGCAAAAAGATATGATAGTGAAAGATGAACTCCGAAGCTCAGTAGGTGCTCAATATGTTACAGGACAAATAACTCCAGAAAGAATGAATTGATGGGGCCAATGAAGAAACAACGCCCAGTTCTGGATGTGACCCTTGATGGGAGTAAAGTCTGATGTGATAAAGAACAGTATTGCATTGGAACCTGGGATGTTATGTCCATGAATCAAGGTAAATTGAAAGTGGTCAAACAGGAGATGGCAAGAGTGGACATTGACATTTTAGTGATCGGTGAACTAAAATGGACTAGAATGGGTGAATTTAATTCAAATGACCATTACATCTACTACTGTGGGCAAGAATCCCTTAGAAGAAATGGAGTAGCCATCATAGTCAGCAAAAGAGCCTGAAATGGTATGCTTGGGTGCAATCTCAAAAATAACAGAGAGATTTAAGGACAGGAACATAAAGGACACTACAGATGATGGGATGGTCAAGTCAGCGTGGCAGACGACAGGTTGTGAGCCTCGGTTTCTCCCTGGGCCTCTGTGTGCCCAGCCTGAGATGCTGAGCCTGCTGGGCTGTGAGCCATGTGAAGGCACCTGTGTCACCAAATCCTGTACTGTGGTTATGGATGTGGACAGTGGGGCCAGACGATGTTGAGTCTTTCAACCCAGCTCCAGCCTCTGCTACCTTTAATGTCTTGTGTCACAGTGTCTTGATCTCCTTGGCCAAAGATGAGACCCCTCTCATTAGGTTTGCTTTGGGAATTAGAAACCCTGAGATCTTAGTAATCTGTTACCTATTCCTCCTTACAAGGGCAGTTTTATTTTGGCCTACCACAGTGAACATTTGGATATATTCACACATGCACATTCACCCTGACATTTAATAAGGATTTTGGGTTGGGATTAGAAGAGGGACAGACTGGACGATGGTAATAAGATGAACCGACAGATGCTGGAGGCACTGCAGCCTGAGACACGGACTCTAATATTTTCCAGGTATTCTCCCACCTATGTCTTGCGACATCCTAAGAAGTCCATGCAGGCATCATCCCAGGTGGGCAGGTGGGGACACCCAGAGGCTTTGAGAGACAAGGACTCATCAAGGATGTAGAACAGGTATGAAACGGGAGGTGAGTCTGGGCCCAGGTCTGTCAGCTCAGAGCTGCACACACAGCCTGCCCAGGAGCTGTGTGGAGGGCTGTGTGGTGCAACTGAGTGAGGCCTGGGGCTGTATGGATGAGGGATCTGCGGTCAGGATTCTGAGGGCTATGTGCAGGGCTGTCAACTGTCAATCACTTGAAGGGGCCCTGGGTGGTGAAGTCACTTCCTTGATGGCAGACCCTAATGGAACTCGGAACCCTGTAACCAGGCACCCACCTTCTAGGAACAGGGCCACAGCCAGTAGGGTCTCACTTGGCTGGAGAGTCTTCATTCAGAATGATGGTCTCCCGCTGTGTCTCGACTGACCAGGGCTTCTGCTTCAGGAAACCCTGGAGGGAGATGTTTTTCAGATGTTTCAGGCAGTTCAGTGCTCAACCTAGATGCCTCTAGTCCTTTACCAGGAGGGCACCTAAGGTAACCCAAGGCAATCTAGAATTGGCCACACCAGAGCTGCCCTCTACTGGGAGCCCTTCCTGGGCAGCGCCAGGTGCCCTCATCTCCATGTGCAGGGAAAGGGGACTTGAGGGGACATTCTGCCTCTGGGCAGGAGCAGGTTGTTGGGCACGTGGTGACTTGGGGGTCCTGTCACTGTCACACCAGAGGACAGGCTGTCAGCAGGGAAATAGGATCCCTGAGGTGCTTTCATTGAAGAGGGAGGGACTCCATTTTCTGAATGACTGCCTGAGGAAGTGTGATTGCGGCATGTGGAGTTCTGGCAGAATCCTGGATCCCACATACTTTCGGGTTCCTACTGAAGGCAGAGATCTGGCAGCTTCTCCTGGAAAAGAGGAAAGAGTCCAGGAGATCTGTGGACGAGGCTGGGATGTTGTGAGAAGCATCTGGGAGGCCAGAGCTCAGACTGAGCCCCCATGAGAGTCCTCACCCATCCTCTCTCCATCAAAGCCCTGCCTCCACCCCGGAACCTGGGACTGAGAGCACATTTTGTGGTGTACTCACTGTCTGGTCGAACCTCAGCTGGGATGCCCAGCTGATGCTCAGAGTATCCAGTGACAACTGAGCCCTCACTGGTAAAGGATGAATGTCAGTGGCAGGAGGAGAGCCAGGCAGATCCCTTGCTGATGAGACAGCCTTTAGATGTAATAGGTAAATCTGAGGTGTTAGGAGGCCCTCAGGAAACCTGTGCAGATGACAGGGACTGTCTGTGCCGTCCTGGGCCAGATATTACTGAGAACGCTTCGTGTTCCTGAGTAGACGCCCGGCCTGCCCTGGCAGTATGGACACCAGGGGGAGGGGCAGGGGGAGGGTCAGTGCACTATGTCAGGCTGCCCTCAGGAAGCGGACTATGGTCACGCCATGGATCAAGGGCTGTCACTTGAGCAGGCGCGTTTGTGGCCCCTCCCCTGTGTCTTTTTTTCTTATCTGTCTTTCATATTTTTTGGAACCCTGATTTAAGATGTGTATATCTTACCTTGTCTCACAGGTGTTTTTTTTCTCTTCATTTCTGAGGTATTTGTAAGGCCTCAGACAAATCCGAAATTACCCCCATTTCTCAGTGAGATTCCTTGCATGCTTCTTGGCTTTTGATTTGTGTGTCTTTTTATATATTTAGGATACAAACCCATATTGGACATAACAACTGCCAATTTGTTCTCCATTTAATACTTCATTTCTCATTTTATTGATGGTTCCCAATGGTGAGGCTTTCGAGTTTGATGTACTCACACTTGTTCACTTTTCCTTTCACTTCTTTTGCTTTTGGAATTACACCCAACCTTCATTGCCAAGACTGATGTACAGGAACACAGTAACGCTTCCTTTCTAGGAGCTAAATGGTTTCAGTAGTTCTGTTCAATCGTTTAATTCAGTAGAAATTGGATAGCCTTAGATCCCAGAATCCTCTTACCACCCTTCACTATTTGCAGGCAGTGTTCCTCTGGCCTCTAGAGAGTGAGCACAGATACCTACAGACATACACACACCCAAGCACAGTGAATATGAAAAGGACTGTGGGTTGGCATCAGAAGAGGGACAGATAGGAGAAGAATAATAAGACGAACCTACAGGGGCTGGAGGCACTGCCTGCCTGAGACACATTCTCCCTTATTTTCCAGGTCTTGTCCCACCTATTTCTGAGGACATTCCTGGAAGTCCATGTGGCCATCAGCCCCGGTGTGCATCTGGGGACACTGAGAGGCTTTGAGAGAAAGGGACTCATTAAGGACGGAGGACGGGTTGAAAATGGGAGGTAAGTCTGGGCCCAGGTCTGTCAACCAAGAGCTGCACACACAACCTGCCCAGGAGCTGTGTGGAGGGCTGTGTGGTGCTACCTAGTGAGGCCTGGGACTGCGTGGATGAGGGATGAGCGGTCAGGATCCTGAGGGCTATGTGCAGGGCTGTCAACTGTCAATCCCATTAAGGGGCCCCCGGGTGGTGAAGTCACTTCCTCGATGGCAGACCCTAAGAGAACTCAGAACCCTGCAACCAGGCACACACATTCTAGCAACAGCGCCACAGCCAGTTGGGGCTCACTTGACTGGAGAGTCTTCATTCAGAAGGAAGTTCTCCAGCTGTGTCTTGACTGACCAGGGATTCTGCTTCAGGAAACCCTGGAGGGAGAGGTTTTTCAGATGTTACAAGCAGTACAGTGCTCAACATGGATGCCTCCGGTCCTTTACCAGGAGGGCCCCTAAGGTAACCCCAGGCAATCTAGAGCTGGCCACATCAGGCAATGCTGCCACTGGGAGCCCTCCCTGGGCAGCGCCAGGTGCCCTCATCTCCATGTGCAGGAAAGTGGGACTTGAGGGGTCATTCTCCCTCTGAACCGAAGCAGGTTGGTGGGCACGATGTGACCTGGGGGTCCTGTCACAGTCACAGCGGAGGACGGGCTGTCCGCAGGGAAATAGGATCCCTGAGGTGCTTTCATTGAAGAGGGAGGGAAACAATTATCTGAATGACTGCCTGAGGAAGTGGGATTGTGGCATGGGGAGGGCTGGCAGAATCCTGGATCCCATATAACTTTTTGTTTCTACTGAAGGCAGAGATCTGGCAGCTTCTTCTGGAAAAGTGGAAAGGAGTCCAGGAGATCTGTGGACGAGGCTGGGATGTTGTGAGAAGCATCTGTGAGGCCAGAGCTAAGAGTCAGCCGCCATGAGAGTCCAGACCCATCCTCTCTCCATCAAAGCCCTGCCTCCACCCCCAACCTTGGACGGAGATCTCATGGTGTGTTGTGCTCACTGTCTGGTGAAACCTCAGCTGGGATGCCCAGCTGGTGCTCAAAGGATCCAGTGACACCTGAGCCCTCGCTGGTAAAGGATGAGTGTCAGTGGCAGGAGGAGAACCAGGCAGATCCCTCGCTGATACAGCAGCCTTTAGATGTAGTAGGTAAATGTGAGGTGTTAGGAGACCCACAGGAAGCCTGGGCAGCTCACAGAGACTGTGTGTGCCCTCCTGGGTCAGATACTGCTGAGAACGCTTCGTGTTCCAGAGTAGACTCCCGGCCTGCCCTGGCAGTGCTGACACCAGGGTGCAGGACAGTTGGAGGGTCAGTTCACTATGTCAGTCTGCCCTCAGGAAGCGGACAGATGGTCACGCCGTAGATCAAGGGGTGTCACTTGAGCAGGCTCGTTTGTGGCCCCTCCCCTGTGTCTTTTTTTTCTCATATGTTGCTAATATTTTTAGGAACCCTTACTTATGATGCATGTATGTTTCCTTGTCTCACAGGTGTTTTGTTTCTCTTCATTTCTGAGGTATTTGTAAGGCCTCAGACAAATCAGAACTTACCCCCATTTCTCCGTGAGATTCCTTCATGCTTCGTCGCTTTTGAACTGTGTCTTTTTATATATTTAGGATACAAACCCTTATTGTACATGACAATTGCCAATATGTTCTCCATTTCATACATCATTTCTCATTTTATTGATGGTTCCCCATGACTAGGCTTTCAAGTTTCATGTACAGACTCTTGTTCACTTTTCTTTCACTTCTTTTCCTTTTGGAATTACTCCCAAATTTCATTGTCAAGACTGATGTACAGGAACAAAGTACCCCTTCCATTCTAGGAGCTAAATGATTTAAGTAGTTCTGTTCAAGCTTTTAATCCATTAGAAACTGGAAAACCTTACATGCTAGAATTTGCTTACCATTCTTCACTGTTTGGGGACAGTGTTCCACTGGTGTCTAAAGAGTGAACACAGATACTGACACATACACAGACACCCAAGCACAGGGAATATGAAAAGGACTGTGGGTTCTCATCAGAAGAGGGACAGATAGGGGAAGGGTAATACAATGAACTTACAGGGTCTGGAGGCACTGCCTGCCCGAGACATGGACTCCCATATTTTCCAGGTCTTGTCACACCTGTGTCTGAGTACATCCCTAGAAGTCCATGTGGTCATCAGCCCAGGTGTGCAGCTGGGGACACTGACAGGCTTTGAGAGAAAGGGACTCTTTCAGGATGGAGAACCTGTGGGAAACGGGAGGTGAGTCTGGGCCCAGGTCTGTCAACTCAGAGCTGCACACACAGCCTGCCCGGGAGCTATGTGGAGGGTTATGTGGTGCAATTGAGTGAGGCCCGGAGCTGCGTGGATGACGGATGAGCGGTCAGAATCCTGAGGGCTATGTGCAGGGCTGTCAACTGTCAATCACTTGAAAGGGGCCCCCGGGTGGTGAAGTCACTTCCTCGAAGGCAGACCCTAAGAAAACTCAGAAACCTGTAACCAGGCACCCACATTCTGGCAACAGCGCCACAGCCAGTAGGGGCTCACTTGGTTGGAGAATCTTCATCCAGAAGGATGGTCTCCAGCTGTGTCTCGACTGACCAGGGATTCTGATTCAGGAAACCCTGGAGGGAGAGGTTTTTCAGATGTTTCAGGCGGTTCAGTGCTCAACCTGGATGCCTCTGGTCCTTTACCAGGAGGGCAACTGAGGTAACCCCTGGAAATCTAGAGCTGGCCACATCAGGCCTGGCCGCCACTGGGAGCCCTCCTTGGGCCGCCCAGATGCCCTCATCTCCATGTGTGTGAAAGTGGGACTTGAGGGGTGGTACTCCCTCTTGACAGGAGCAGGTTGGTGGGCACGTTGTCACTTGGGGTCCTGTCACAATCATATCTGAAGACGGGCTGTCAAAAGGAAAATAGGATCCTTGAGATGCTTTCATTTTAGAGCGTGGGACTCCATTTTCTGAATGACTGCTTGAGGAAGTGCAATTGTGGCATGGGGAGGGCTAGCAGAATCCTAGATCCCACATAACTTCGGGTTCCTACTGAAGGTAGAGATCTGGGAGGTTCTCCTGGAAAAGATGAGGGGAGTCTGTCTATATATATATCTATAAAGCTCTCTATCTAACTTGAAACCCATTCTAACTTCTATTACATCCACTGTATATGTCATCCCAGCCACTGTGTCGAAGACATCACACCAACTATGTAGGACATCACAGGTGGCATATGTATGCCATCATATGCACTATACATGTTATCATATCCACCTTTTATGACAACACCCTAGGTATTCATGACACCACATGCACTATATATGACATGTCATCTACTGTGTATGATATCACATTCACTATATGTGTGACATCACACATTGGCTGTATCTCTGACATCACACACTCTATGTTTATGACATATCCACTTTATATGGAATCACACATAGTGTTATGACAACACAACCATTGTGTACATTAATAGCCATGATGTCTGACATCACCCCCACTGTATCCGTGTCATCACACCCACTGTATCAATTTTATCAAACCCAGTGTATGGATGACATCACAGCCACTATATGTATGATATCATATGCACTACATTTGACATCACGTCGACTCTTTAGGACATCACACCACTTTATATATGCCTCACGTCCACTGTATCTGACCTGACGTCCAGTGTATATGTGTCATCACACCCAATCTATCAGTGATATAACAGACTATATATATGACATCTCATCCAGTATATCTGTGACATCGTATCCACTATATTTATGACATAATATGCAGTAAATATTACATCACAAAACTCTTTGTTGATGACACCACACTCGGCATACGTATGACATCCTTTGCACTGCAAATGAAATCGCATCCACTCTTTCACATCAAACCACAGAATTTATGAGGTCACATCCACTTCAGGCATGACATCACAGCCCCGTATCAGACATCACACACACTGTATCATTGTCATCACAACCTCTCCACTGATATCACACCCACTATTTTATGACATCACACCTACCTTCTGTGTGAGATCATATTCACTAAATATATCCTGACATCCAATCCTCATGTCATCACACTACTGTACTGATGCCATCACAACCTCTATATATGAAACCACATCCAGTATGAGGGCAAAATATACACTTAACATGAGACATCACAGCCACTATCTGGGTCATCACACCCACTGTATAGACAACATCACACCCACTCTTTTTATGACATCACACTCGCCATATGTGTGACATCATTTGCATTATACAAGACATCACAGCCTCACTTTTTGACCTCAAACCACCATTTTGAGGACATCACACCCACTATATTAGACATGTCCACTGTATCTGTGTCATCACACCAACACTATCAATGATATCACAGCCAATATATGTATGATATCACATCCAGTATATGTGAGAAATTCTGTCCACTATGACATCATATACACTATGTATGACATCACAACCACGTGTGTTGATAACACCACACTCAGCATATGTATAACATCATTTGGGCTACAGAAGACATCATATCCACTCGATCACAGCAAGCCACAATCTTTATGACTTCACTTCCACTTCAGGCATGACATCACACCCACTGTATCAGACATCGTACCAACTGTATCTTTGTCAACACAACCTCTCACTAATATCAAACCCACTTTTGTATGACATCACACCCACTATATCTGTAACATCATATGCACTATATATAACATCATATACACTGCTTATGTCATCACACTATTCTACTAATGACAGCAAAATCTTGACATATGAAACCACATCCAGTATGCAGCTCAAAATATACACTATCCTTGTGATATCACAGTGCCTAGTCTGTGTCATCACACCCACTGTATTGAGAGCATCACACCCACTCTTTGTATGACATCACACTCGGTATGAGTATAGCATCTTTTGCACTATAGGAGACATTACATCCACACTTATGAAATCAAACCAACATTTTTATGACATTACACCCACTATATATGACACCGTATCAAGGCTATTTCTGTCACCACATCCACTCTATTGATGATATCACACCAACTGTATTTATGAGATATCATCTGCTATATATGTCAACATCATATCCATTGTGTACAACATATTCACTATATTTGTACCATCACAGCCACTGTACCTGTGTCTCACATTCACTCTTTCCATGATATCACACCATTTGTATATATGACATTGAACCCACTATATATTTAACATCAGATACACTATATACAGTATCACATCCACAGTTTATGACATCACACCACATTATTTATGACATCACATGAACTGTATTCATGTCATCAGTCCCACAATATCTAACACTGCATCCACAGTATCTGTGTCCTCACAATCCCTCTAAGAATTATCTCTGAACAACTGTATGTATGACATCACACCCACTTTATATATGACATCTTAGTTACCATACATAATGTCACATAGACTCTTTGAGTTCACACCATTGTAGTAACCATATTACACCAGTGCATTCATGACATCACACACACTATATATGACATCACACACATGACAACACAAAAGTTATATCTACCATCTCACACTCTATATCTGACACTACATCCACTGTATCTGTGTCATCAAACCCAGTGTATCAATTGGATTACACCCACTCTGTATGACATTACACACTATATGTATGACATCACATTCAGGATGCATGCCATCACATGAACACTTTATGACATCTCACTTGTATAGGTATGACATCACATCCAGTATATCTATGACATCATATCCAGTATATATTATATCACCCTTACTCTTTCATGAAAACAAAACATCTATACCTGGCATCTCACCCACTGTATTTGACATCACAGCCCCTGCATCTGTGTGGTCACACCCGCTCTATCAATGCCTTCACAAAAATTATGGAAGTCTTCACAATTGGCACATGTATGACACAATATACACCCTACATCACATCAAATTCAGAGTTTATGACATCAATTGTCAGTATTTAGGACATCACAAACACTGTATTCATTACATCGGATCTACTATATATGACATCACATCCATGATTTATTACATCTCATCCCGTATACCTGTGACATCACAGCCACTATATCGGTAACATAACACCCACTATGTTTGTAAATACATATCAGCTATATTTGACATGAAACACACTGTGTTAAGACAATACAACCACTATATATGACATCACAATCTTCCTGTCTGTGTCTGGGTGATCACACACACTATATCAATGATATAACACACACTCTATTTATGACATCACATCTACTGTATATATGGCACAACAGGCATGTATAGGGCATCTCACCCACAATTTATGACATCACAACACTCTACTCATGACATCAAAGCTATTATATCTCACCTCACACAGATAATATCTGACAGCACATCCACTGTATCTCTGTCATCACATCCAGATTATCGATCATAAAATCCCATTGTATGTATGATAACCCAGCCAGAATATGTAGGACATCATATGAACTACATATGACATCACATCCACTCTTTATAACATCTCCCCTACTGTGTTCATGTCATCACACCCAGGATACCTGTCATCGCATCCACTGTAGCTGGACCATTACTTATAGTGTACTGATTATACCACGCCTATTATATGTGTGACATGAAACCCACTATATGTATGAAATCACAGGAATTCTATATGATATTACACTCCCTCTTTATGACATAAAAATACTGTATTCATGACGTCACATCGACTCTATTCAGGACAGCACACCCACTCTATATGCCATCACATACTCTACACTTGTGACATCACAGCAAGTGTATCTTTGACAAGACACCTCCTGTTTATGATATCATACTCAGTATATATTACATCTCACATGGTGTATGAATGACAATACAACCATGGTATCAGACATCACACTCACAGTATCTGTGTAATCACACCCATTTGATTGATGATATCACAACCTATGTATGTAGGAAATCACACCCACTGCATGTAGGACACCATAGGCACTACTTATGACATCACAAACTCTCTTGATGACATCATACCAATTTTTGTATGTCATGGCACCCACTATGTTTATGACATCATATCCACTATATATGATATCACACACTCTGTGTTTATGACAACACATGCTCTATATCTGACTCGAAACACATTCTATCTGTCATCACATCTACTGTATATGTCATCACACACACTCTGTCGAAGACATCACACCAACAATGTAAGACTTAACAGGTGGCATATGTGTGCCATCATGTGCACTATACATGACAAAATATCCGCCCTTTAAGACAACAGCCCTTAGTATTTAAGACATCACATGCCCTTTATGGATGACATCACATGTCCTTTATTGATGACATCACATGCACTATATATGACATGTCATCTACTGTGTATGATATCACATTCACTCTATGTGTGACATCACACATTGGATGTATCTCTGACATCACAAACTCTATGTTTATGACATACCACTTTATATGGCATCACACACAGTGTTATGACAACACAACCATTGTGTACCTGCACAGCCACTATGTTTTATATCACACCAACTGCATCTGTGTCATCACACACAGTGGATCATATTTATCAAATGCAGTGTGTGTATGACATCACAGCCACTATGTGCATGACATCATATGCACTACATGTGACATCACATCCACAATTTAGTACATCACACCATTTTATGTATGACATCAGGTCCATTCTATCTGACCTAACTTCCACTGTATCTCTGTTATCACACCCACCCTATCAATGATACCACAGCACTGTATGTATGAACTCACATCCAGTAGATCTGTGACATCACCTCCACTATATTTATGACATGATATCCACTAAGTATGATGTCACAACACTTTGTGTTGATGAAGCCACACTCAGCATATGTATGACATCCTTTGCACTGCAGATGAAAACCCACCCTCTCTATCTCACAAAACCACAGTATTTATGATGTCACATCCACTTCAGGCATGACAACACAGCCCCTGTATCAGACATCGCACCGCTGTATCTATGTCATCACACCTTCTCCACTGACATCTCACCCACTTTTGTATGACATCACACCCACCTTCTGTGTGACATCATATGAACTATTAATAACATCACACCCAATCCTTGTGTCATCATACTACTGTACTTATGACATCACAGCCTCTGTATATGAAACCACATCCAGTATGAGGGCAACATACACACTTAACATGTAACATAACAGCCACTATCTGGGTCATGACACCCGATGTATAGAGAACATTACACCCACTCTTTTTATGACATCACACTCCCCATATGTGTGGCATCGTTTGCATTATACAAGACATCACATCCTCACATTTTGACCTCAAACCACCATTTTGAGGACATCACACCCACTATATTAGACATCGTGTCCACTGTATCTGTGTCATCACACCAACTCTATCAATGATATCACAGCCACTATATGTATGATATCACATCCAGTATATGTGAGACATTCTGTGTACTATATTTATGACATCATACCCACTATGTATGAAAACACAACTCTGTGTGTTGATTACACCACACTAGACATGTGTATGACATCATTTGTGCTACAGAATACGTGACATCCACTCTATCACACCAAGCCACAATCTTTATGACTTCACATCCACTTCAGGCATGTCATTATAGCCGCTGTGTCAAACATCACACCAACTGTATCTTTGTCATCACAACCTCTCCACTGATATCACACCCACTTTTGTATGACATCACACCCACTATATGTGTGACATCATATGCACTATATATAACATCATATCCACTGCTTATATCATCACACTACTTTACTTACGAGAGCAAAACCTGACATATGAAACCACATGCAGTATGCAGATCAAAATATACACTATCCATGTGACATCACAGTCAGTATTCTGTGTCATCACACCCACTGTATTGAGATCATCACACCCACTCTTTGTATGACATCACACTCGGCATAAATATAGCATCATTTGCACTATAGAAGACATTACATCCTCACTTTATGAAATCAAACCACCATTTTTATGACATCACACCCACTATATTTGACATCATATCGACGCTATTTCTGTCAACAAATCCACTGAATTGATGATATCACACTAACTGTATTTATGAGATCTCATCCGCTATATATTTCGACATCATATCCATTGTATACCACAACATATTCACTATATTTTTTCCATCACAGCCACTGTACCTGTGTCTCACACCCACATTTTCCATGATATCACACCCTTTGTATATATGACATTGCACCCACTATATGTTTAACATCAGATACACTATATAAGGTATCACATCCATATTTTATGATATCATGCAACATTATATGTGACATCACATGCACTTTATTCCTGTCCTCACTCCCACGATACCTAACACTGCATCCACAGTATCTGTGTCCTCACAACCCCTCTAAGTATGATCTCTGAACAACTGTATATATGACATCACACCCATGTTATATATGACATGTTATGCACCAAACATAACATCAAATCCACTCTTTGAATGCACACCATTGTAGTAACCACATTACATCCACTGCATTCATGACATCACACACAATATATACGACATCACACACATGACAATACAAAAGTTATATCTGCCATCTCACACTATATATCTGACACTGCATCCACGGTATCTGTGTCATCAAACCCAGTGTATCAATTGTGTTACACCCACTCTCTGTATGATATTACATACTATTTGTATGACATCACATTCAGTATGCATGACATCACATGAACACTTTAGGGCATCACAACCATATAGGTATGACATCACATCCAGTATATTTATGACATCCTATCCAATATATATGATATCACCCATATTGTTTCATGAAAACAAAACGACTATACCTGTCATCTCACCCACTGTATTTGACATCAACGCCATTGCATCTGTTTGGTCACACCCAGTCTATCATTTACTTCACAAAAATTATGGAAGTCTTCAAACTTGGCACACATATGAAATCATACACACCCTACATCACATCAAATTCAGACTTTATGACATCAATCGTCAGTATTTGGAACATCACAAGCCCTGCATTCATGACATCAGATCTCCTATATATGACATCACATCCACGGTTTATGACATCTCATCCCCTCTACCTGTGACATCACAGCCACTATATCGGTAACATAACACCCACTATGTCTGTAAATACATATCAACTATATTTGATATGAAACACACTGTGTTAAGACAATACAACCACTGTATATGACATCAAACCCTTCATGTCTGTGTCTGTGTGATCACACCCATTGTATCAATGATATAACACACACTCTATTTATGACATCACATCTACTGTATATATGGCACAATAGGCACTGTATATGACATCTCACCCACGATTTATGACATCACAACACTCTACTCATGACATAAAATCTATTATATCTCACCTCACACCGATTATATCTGACAGCACATCCACTGTATCTCTGTCATCACACCCAGATCATCGATCATACAACCCCCATTTTATATATGATAACACAGCCCCAATATGTATTGCATCATATTGAACTACATATGACATCACTTCCACTCTTTATGATATCACACCACACTATGACATCACACCCACTGTATTCATGTCATCACACCCAGGATACATGTTTTCACATCCACTCTAGCTGGACAATAATTATAGTGTACTGATTATACCAAACCTACTATATATGTGACATGAAAACGACTATATGTATGACATCACAGGAATTCTCTATGACATCACCCTCACTCTTTAAGACATAACAATACTGTATACTTGAAATCACATCCACTCTATTCATGACAGCAAACCCACTCTATATGACATCACATACTCTATACTTGCAACATCACAGTCACTGTATCTATGACAAGACACCTCCTATGTTTATTACATCATACTCAGTATATATGACATCTCACATGGTGTATGAATGACAACACAACCATGGTATTCGACATCACACTCACAGTGTCTGTGTAATCACACCCACTTGATTGATGATATCACACACTGTGTATGTATGAAATCACACCCACTGCATGTAGGATACCATAGGCACTATTTATGACATCACATCCTCTCTTGATGACATCATAGGATTGTTTTTATGTCATGGCACCCACTATGTTTATGACATCATATCCACTATATATGATGTCACACACAATGTGTGTATGACAACACAAGCTCTATACCTGACTTGAAACCCATTCTATCTGCCACCACATCCACTGTATATGTCACCAAACCCAGTCTGTCAAAGACATCACACCAACTATGTAAGACATCACAGGTGGCCTATGTATGCCATCATTTGCACTATACATGACAGCATATCCACCCTTTAAGACAACAACCCTTAGTATTTATGATGTCACATGCCCTTTATTGATGACATCACATGTACTATATATAACATGTCATCTACTGTGTATGATATCACATTCACTATATGTGTGACATCAGACAACGACTGTATCTCTGACATCACACACTCTATGTTTATGACATATCCACTTTATATGGCATCACACACAGTGTTATGACAACACAACCATTGTGAAACTTCACAGCCACTATGTCTGACATCACACCAAATGTATCTGTGTCATCACACACAGTGGATCAATTTATCAAACCTAGTGTATGTATGACATCACAGCTACTTTGTGTATGACATCATATGCACTACATGTGACATCACATCCACAATTTAGGACATCACAACACTTCAGGTATGACATCAGGTCCACTCTATCTGACCTCACTTCCACTGTATCTCTGTCATCACATCCACCCTATTGATGATATCACAGCCACTATATATATGACCTCACATCCAGTATGTCTGTGATATCCCATCCACTATATTGATGACATAATATCCACTAAGTATGACATCACAACACTTTGTGATGATGACGCAACACTCGGCATACGTAAGACAAGCTTTGCACTGCAGATGACAACGCACCCACTCTATCAAACCAAAGCACAGTATTTATGATATGACATCCACTTAAGGCATGACAACACAGCCCCTGTATCAGATATTGCACCCACTGCATCTATGCCATCACACCATCTCCACTGACATCTCACCCACTTTTGTATGACATCACACCCACCTTCTGTGTGACATCATATGAACTATATATAACATCACAACCAATCCTTATGTCATCACCGTACTGTACTTATGACATCACAACCTCTATATATGAAACCACATCCAGTATGAGTGCAACATATACACTTAATTTGTGATATCACTGCAACTATCTGTGTCATCACAACCACTATATAGACAACATCACACCCACTCTTTTCATGACATCACACTCGCCATATGTCTGGCATAGTTTGCATTATACAAGACATCACATCCTCATTTTTTGACCTCAAACCACAATTTTGAGGACATCACACCCACTATATTAGACATCGTGTCCAGTCTATCTGTGTCATCACACCAAATCTATCGATGACACCACAGCCACTATATGTATGGTATCACATCCAGTATATGTGAGACATTCTGTCCATTATATTTATGACATCATACCCACTATTTATGAAAACAAAAACCTGTGAGTTTATTACACCACACTCAGCATATGTATGACAACATTTGCATTACAGAAGACGTCACATCCACTCTATCACACCAAGCCACAATCTCTATGACTTCACATCCACTTCAGGCATGACATCACACCCCCTGTATCAGACATCGCATCAACTGTATATTTGTGATCACAATCTCTCCACTGATATCACAACCACTTTTTAATGACATCACACCCACTATATGTGTGACATCATATGCACTATATGTAACAACATATCCACTGCTTATGGCATCACACTACTGTACTTAGGACAGCACAAACTTGACATATGAAACCAAATCCAGTATGCACTTCAAAATATACACTAGCCATGTGACATCACAGTCACTAGTCTGTGTCATCACACCCACAGTATTGACAGCATCACACCCACTCTTCGTATGACATCACACTCGGCATAGGTATAGCATCTTTGCACTATAGAAGATATTACATCCTCACTTTATGAAATCAAACCACCATTTTTATGACATCACACCCACTATATTTTACATCATATTGATGTTATTTCTGTCAACACATCCACTGTATTGATGATATCACACCAAATCTATTTATGAGATCTCATTCTCTATATATGTCAACATCATATCCATTGTATGCAACAACCTATTCACTATTTTCTACCATCACACCCCCTGTACCTGTGTCTCCCACCCACTGTTTCCATTATATCACACCCTTTGTATATAAGACATTGCACCCAGTATATGTTTAACATCAGATACACTATATAAGGTATCACTTCCACAGTTTATGACACCATGCCACATCATTTATGACATCATATGCACTGTATTCATGTCATCACTCCCACGATATCTAACACTGCATCCTCAGTATCTGTGTCCTCACAACCCCTCGAAGTATGATCTCTGAACAACTGTATGTATGACATCACACCCACTTCATATATGACATCTCAGGCACCATACATAACATCACATCCACTCCTTGAGTTCACACCATTGTAGTAACCACATTACATCCACTGCATTCATAACATCACACACACTATATATGACATCACACACATGACAAAACAAAAGTTATATCTGCCATCTCACCCTCTTTATCTGACACTACATCCACTGTATCTGTGTCATGAAACCCAGTGTATCTATTGTATTACACCCACTCTCTGTATGACATTACCCACTATATATAAGACATCACATTCAGTGTGCATGACATCAAATGAACAATTTATGACATCACACCTGTATAGGTATGACACCAAATTTGGTATATTTATGATATCATATCCAATATATATGATATCACCCATACTGTTTCATGAAAAGAAAACGACTATACCTGGCATCTCACCCACTGTTTTTGACATGAGAGCCACTGCATCTGTGTGGGCTCACCTGCTCTATCAATGCCTTCACAACAATTATGGAAGTCTTCACACTTGGCACAGGTATGACATCACACACACTCTACATGACAACAAATTCAGACTTTATGACATCAATCGTCAGTATTTAGGACATCACAAACAGTGCAATCATGACATCAGATCTCCTATATATGACATCACACCCACGGTTTATGACATCTCGTCCCCTATACCTGTGACATCAAAGCCACTATATCACTAACATAACACCCACTATGTTTGTGAATACATATCAACTATATCTGATATGAAACACACTGTGTTAAGACAATACAACCACTATATATGACATCACACTCTTCATGTCTGTGTCTGTGTGATCAAAAACACTCTATTGATGACAAAACACACACTATTTATGACATCACATCTACTGTATATATGGCACAATATGCACTGTATATGACATCTCACCCACGATTTATGACATCACAACACTCTACTCATGACATCAAAGCTATTATATCTCACCTCACATCAATTATCTCTGACAGCACATCCACTGTATCTCTGTCATCACACCCAGATCATCGATCATACGTCCCCCATTTTATGTATGATAACAAAGCCAAAATATGTATGATATCATATGAACTACATATGACATCACATCCATTCTTTATGATATCACACCATGCTATCACATCACACCCACTGTATTCATGTCATCACACCCAGGATACATGTCATCGCATCTACTGTAGCTGGACCATTACTTATAGTGTGCTGATTATACCACACCTACTATTTGTGTGACATAAAATGCACTATATGTATGACATCACAGGAATTCTATATGACATCACCCTCACTCTTTATGACATAACAATATGTTTTCATGACATCACATCCACTATATTCATAACAGCACACACACTCTATATGACATCACATACCCTATACTTGCGACATCACAGCCACTGTATCTATGACAATTCATCTCCTATGTTTATGACGTCATACTCAGTATATATGACATCTCACATGGTGCATGAATGACAATACAACCACGGTATCCGACATCACATTCACAGTATCTGTGTAATCCCAGCACTTGATTGATGATATCACACACTATGTATGTATGAAATCACACCCACTGCATGTAGGACACCATAGGCACTATTTATGACATCACATCCTCTCTTGAAGACATCATACCATTGTTTGTATCTGATGGCACCCACTATGTTTATGACATCATATACACTATATGTGATGGCACACATAATGTGTGTATGACAACACAAGCTCTATATCTGAATTAAACCCATTCTATCTGCCATCACTTCTACTGTATCTGTCATCACACCCACTCTGTTGAAGACATCACACCTACTATGTAAGACATCACAGGTAGCATATGTATTCCATCATGTGCACTACACATGACACCATATCCTCCCTTTAAGACAACAACTCTTAGTTTTTATGAAATCACATGCCCTTTATTGGTGACCTCACATGCACTATATATGACATGTCATCTACTGTGTATGATATCACATTCACTCTATGTGTGACATCACACAATGCCTGTAACTCTGACATCAGACACTATGTTTATGACATATAAACATTTATATGGCATCACACACATTGTTATGACAACACAACCATTGTGTAACTTCACAGCCACTCTGTCTGACATCACACCAACTCTATCTGTGTCATCACAACCATTGGATCAATTTTATCAAAGCCAGTGTATGTATGACATCACAGCCACTATGTGTATGACATCCCATGCACTACATATGACATCACATCCACAATTTAGGACATCATACCCCTTTATGTTTGACATCAGTTCCACTCTATCTGACCTCACTTCCACTGTATCTCTGTCATCAAACCCACCCTATCGATGATATCACAGCCACTATATGTATGACCTCACATCCAGTATATCTGTTACATCACATCCATTATATTTATGACATAATATCCACTAAGTATGACATCACAACTCTCTGTGCTGATGATGCAACACTCGGCATATATATGACATCCTTTGCACTGCAGATGACACTGTGCAAACTCTATCACAACAAACCACAGTATTTATGATGCCACATCCACTTCGGCAGGACAACACAGCCCCTGTATCAGACATCGCACCCACTATATCTATGTCATCAAACCATCTCCAATGAAATCTCACCCACTTTTGTATGACATCACATCCACTTCTGCGTGACGTCATGAACTATATATAACATCACACCCGATCCTTATACCATCACACTACTGTACTTATGACATCACAACCTCTATATATGAAACCACATCAAGTATGAGGGAAACATATACACTTAACTTGTGACATCACAGCCACTATCTGTGTCATTACACGCACTGTATAGACAAAATCACACCCACGCTTATTATGACATCACACTCGCCATATGTGTGGCATCGTTTGCACTGTACAAGACATCACATCCTCACTTTTTGACCTCAAACCACCATTTTGAGGACATCACACGAACTATATTATAAATTGTGTTTACTGTATCTGTGTCATCACACCAACTCTATCGATGATATCACAGCCACTATATGTATGATATCACTTCCTGTATATGGGAGACAATCTATCCACTATATTTCTCACATTGTACCCACTATGTATGACAACACAACCCTGGGTGTTGATTACACCAC
>JAGTXW010001336.1:6589282-6636218 GCA_020226075.1 Hydropotes inermis
GCTCTTAGAGTCAGCGACCCTCAATAAAGCCTGAAAACGCTGAAAGTGAACTTTAACCTTTGTAGCCGATGCTCCAGAAGGCTTTAGGAAAGAGCAAGGAGTCCCGTCAGAACACCCGCTGCCGGCGGCCCGCGAACAGGATCCCCGAGCTGTGCGCGCCCATTACCCTCGCGCATTCCAGGAGCAGAGTGCTCTTCACACCTGCCTACCCACTGCGCCTGACGTGCACCCCGCGGCCCCAACATCGGGTTCCTCGGCTGCACCTCCCTGTCACGAACACGCAAGCCTGTAGTGACCGGGTCCAGGTGGCACCCACAGAAACAGAGGCCACCCCTCGTGGTCGAGGGGCGCCGAGCAGGGAGGGGTGTGAGAGCGCGGGGCGCCCACCACTCCAAGACTGCCTTGGGGCCCCAGCCCCGCATCCTCAGCCTGCGGCCGGTGGCGGCGACCCCTGAGCCGAGGACCAAGAGAGGCTCGTGTTCCTCGAGGTTGGAAGAGTCCGGGCCGCTGGCCGCTGGGCAGGCGGGGGCATGCGGTGAGGGACTCTAGGTAGAGCTGCACTTACTTGTGTCTGCGCTGATCCCAGGTCTGGGGCGTTTCGCAGTCGGGACCGACCCAGTCTCCAATTTCCCTTCCCTCAGGACCGGTCCAGGGAGCTCAGGCGTCCCCGTGCCTCCGCCCTCGCACCTGTGGCTGCTCATTCCTGTGCACTCGCACCTGCAGCCGCTCACGCCTGGGAACTCGCACCTGCAGCCACTCACGCCAGGGAACTCGCACCTGCAGCCGCTCACTCCTGAGCACTCGCTCCAGGGCCAGTGGGGGTGGGGAGGGGCGATTTTCAGCCTCAGGACTCCTGGCTGGAATATCCTTATTTTACATTTCCTTAAAGTGTTTGACTTGTTAGCAGTTTTTTAAAAAAATAAATGTCAAGTTTTCTTATGCTAATCATAATTTCATGACTGTAGATTCTGTCTTTGTAAGATTTCTTTAAGAATAATAACTTCTACTTGGTCAACTGAGTCAGGTAATAGGTAGCAAAATTATATATTGCTTCTATAAATTTTCAGTCAATACGTTTTAGCCTGTGAAGTTTTATTTAGTGTGTGTGTGTTTTACTACTAATCAGCCTTGGCAGGGGCAGAGTCTTCAGATGAAGGGAGAGTTAGGATCTCCTAGGCTAGGGCTGTCTCCCTGCCACATATTTTGCCGTGGGATTAGAGGTCCTCAGACCCAAGGATATTTTGGCAATGTGGAGTAGATTCTCTGGGTGTGTGCACAAGGATGCACTGACACACATCCGAGGAAGGGACCATAGGGAGTGGGGTCAGGGGAGGGGTGGGCCTTGGGGTGGCAACAGTGACATAAACATGCATTGTTTTTCCTTGGACTGAGGCAAAGACCACCTTGTTGGACCTCATATGGAATCAAGATCAGTACATCTGCACTGGCTGTGGTGAGGAGTCCTCTGAAGGGAATTAGACACCCCACGGCTGAAGTGGACAAGAGGAGGTGGAGGGTCCTCTTCAAGGTCCCTCTCAAAGCCCCTGGTTCCTGTGGGTCCTGTCATATTCCCTCCTGGGTCCAAGGAATGCTGGTGTCCTGAAGTCTCTCAGAGGTGTGGTTTGGGCTCTGCTTTCCCTGCTTGGTGTGTAGTATGAGTGGTTCCCTCCAAAGGGGTGATGTGTCCAGAACTGGGGCGAGGAGAGTATCCCCTGCACTCCTACACATTCCCCTGACCCTGACCTGGCCTATACTTTCTCCTATTAGCATCTGAGCTTCTCAGTGGAGGAATGGAGCCTCTTATCTATTCAATTACAACCTGTGCCCTGAGCATCCAGTGGGGGCTGTAATGAAAAGAAGCACCAGGGTCACAGTATGGAGGGGGAAGTGGAGAAATACAGAAGGAAGCAAGTTCTATGTTGAAAAACAGTAGGTGCCACAATGTGATCATGAGGGTCTTCACTGAGGGAAAATGTCTGTCCCAACAAGGGTAATGAGAATGTGCCAACCATTCACACATCTGGGGATAATTATCCCAGAAGAATGCACAAATGTATGGACACACAGAATGTGTTTGTCCAGAGATGAAGCCAGAGGAAGTACTGTGGCTGGTGGGAGCTTGGGAGGACAGTAGGGCACAGTGTGGCAGGAGGGGCCAGGGCCTGAATGCTTGATGGCTGTGTGTGTGGTCCATTCTGTGTGACAACATTAGCCAGTCTTGAGTAACTTAAGCAACAAAAATTTATTATCTTACACTATCTGTGGACCAGGAATTGACCATGATTCACCTGGAGGCCTCTGCCAGTGTCTCCCTGGGGTCTAGGAGTGTGAATTCATTGAGCCAGGACCCAAGAGTTCCTCTGTCATGGTCTCAATGCTAAACCACAGATGCCTCTTCATATGGCAACTTGTAATATACAGGCTTGATCCTTAGAGTGAGGGACCAGAAAGAGAGAAGGACGGATAGAAAGGAAACTGCAATACAAATGAAGAAGTGGAAATTATACACTAAATTCTGGGGATTATCAAATGGTACTGCTGCTGCTGCTAAGTCGCATCAGTCATGTCTGACTCTGTGCGACCCCATAAATGGGAGCCTGCCAGGCTCCCCCGTCCCTGGGATTCTCCAGGAAAGAACACTGATGTGGGTTGCCATTTCCTTCTCCAATGCATAAAGGTGAAAAGTGAAAGTGAAGTCGCTCAGTCCCGTCTGACTCTCAGCGACCCCATGGACTGCAGCCTATCAGGCTTCTCCATCCATGGGATTTTCCAGGCAAGAGTACTGGAGTGGGTCACCAGTGCCTACTCTGTCAAATGGTTACAACCACTGTATATAACACTTCAGCAGTTTCTCAAAAGGACAAGCCTACAGTTTTCAGTCAATCCCCAAATTCCCCTCCTACATCAATACCCAAAAGCCTATGAATTCTTTTTAATGGCTGAGTAATTTTCCATGGTGTATATGTACCACAGCTTCCTTATCCATTCATCTGCTGATGGGCAACTAGGTTGTTTCCATGTCCTGGCTATGATAAACAGTGCTGTGATGAACATTGGGGTGCATGTGTCTCTTTCAGATCTGGTTTCATGGAATATTACTCAGCCATTAAAAAGAATTCATTTGAATGAATTCTAATGAGATGGATGAAACTGGAGCCCATTAAACAGAGTGAAGTAAGCCAGAAAGATAAAGACCATTACAATATACTAACACATATATATGTAATTTAGAAAGATGTTAATGATAACCCTATATGCAGAACAGAAAAAAAAAAAAGACACAGATTTATAGAACAGTCTTTTAGACTCTGTGGGAGAAGGCGAGGGTAGGATGTTTCAAGAGAACAGCATCGAAACATGTATATTATCTAGGGTGAAACAGATCACCAGCCCAGGTTGGATGCATGAGACAAGCACTCGGACCTGGTGCACTGGGAAAACCTAGAGGGAGCGGGTGGAGAGGGAGGTGGGAGTGCGGATCAGGATGGAGAACACACGTAAACCAATGGCTGTTTCATTTCAATCTATGACAAAATCCACCAAAAATAAAAAAAAATAAATAAAGCATATGAATATCCACATGTCTGTACACAAGTACGCAGAGCACCACTGTTCAGAAGAGCCCAAAGGTGAAAACTCTAATGTCCATTAACAGATGAAAGTCAAATGTGCTGGTTCCTTAATGGAATATTAGTTAGTAATGAAAATGTTCTCAAATAGACATTTAATAGGGTTATGTAACATTGTGAATGAACTTATTGTAATTTACATGTTCAATCTAAGATAATCAAACTATTAAATTTTAAGTGAACTTTATGTCATAAACAATTTAGTATATGATAAAAAAAAATACCAAAAATGGACTTGCTCTAACTCTGGAGCTCTGGTGGGCAGTAGAGGTGTAACTGGCTCCAGGTATGGAGATGTTTCCAGAGGTTGTTCTGGAGCTGGTGCTGTAGTTCCAAGGAGAGAAAATACCAATAGGACTGCATTTCCAAGTGTCCCCCAAAACAGAAAAGAAAGCCTCTCACTGCCACTCAGTGATCTCTCAAAGATGCCAGCCCCAGAAAGTCTTCCCAGACTGCAGTCCAGGGCAATAGTGACCTGAGCTTCCTCATTGCTCTGGCCCAGATGCAGCCTCAGAAGGTTCTGCTCTGTGTGGTGCAGCTCACTCCCATCCTCATTTGCTCCCATCACATCACCCTCTGCATCAGTGGGCTCCAGGGTATCCAGCTGTACCAGGAAATATAGGGTTTGGTGCTCCAGGTCTGAGTCAGGCATGCTGAGCTCAAGCCAGTAGCATCCTCAGGCAGGGAAACTCTTGGGGCTGGTGGAAACCCTCAGGTTAATGGTACAGCTAGGTGCCAGGATGGTGGACATGGCCCTGGGGGGACTCAGGTGGGCAGAAGAGCCAGAGACCTGGCCTTCCTTCCATACTGAGCTCCCAGGAAGCCCTGTAGGGTCTGGAAATTTTTTCCTTCTGCTCCTACCTGCTCAGAGGCCAGTTCTCCTCCATGTCTCATCTCACTTGGTGGTTATTTGGAAAACTGAGTTCCTCCTTCTTGAATCAAAGTCCAACTCAGACTTTCAGCTGGTGCAGGGGTCCACTGGCCTCATCAGAGTAAAGAGGGTGCATCCACACGTAGAGGAGGCCAGGAAGGCGTCACCTGGACAGCACTGGAGACATGCCCTGATGTGATGGCCAGTGTGACAGTGCGACCATGGCAGAATGGAAGCCCAGAAGGGCAGGACTGCTGTCTGCCCAATGTATTACATGATGGTCATTCCTAGAAAAGTGCCTGCACCTTGTGGGCCTTCCTGTATATTTCAAGAATGAATGAGCCCAACCAGCCCCATCTGAGTACCTGGGGCAATATTGATCACTCCCAGGCACGCCCGCTCTCACTCACCCAGGATGGGGCACCTCTCACAACCCACCATGCAAATGGGAATCAGTTTGGCCCAAGGTCAAAGGCCAGAGACAACTGAGACAGAGAATTCCTTGAGGGGAGGAGGAACATGATGACTAAGTACAATCACAGCCCCTCCAGCAGATTTTTCCATGGGGCCACATCCCCAGAAGTCACTTTCCAACTTTCCAGGAAGGAACCACTTAGTCCCCACATTCACCCTGAGGGCTGGTTCTCCCATTGCCCTTGTGTGCAGAGGGACCAACTGGGTCTTAGAGATGTGGAGAGATAGTCCTCTGACTCCAGCTTGAATGAGGTCAACTCCCCAGTGTACCACAGGTGTAGGGGACTGCTCACCTTGTGAAGAAGGTCCAGCATCGGCTTTGTTCTTGTTGTTCAGACACTTAGTCTGACATTTTGCAAGCCGGTGGGTGGCAGTACACTGGCTTTCCTGTGCTTCACTATCTCCTGGAGTTTGCTCAAACTCATGTTCATTGAGTCAGAGAAGCCATCCAACCATCTTGTCCTCGTTTGACCCCTTCTCGGCTTACCTTCCATCTTTGCAGCTTCAGAGTATTTCCCAATGAGTTTGCTCTTTGCTTCCATCAGAATATTTTATAATGAGTCAGCTCTTCCCACCAGGGGGCCAAAGTATTGGAGATTCAGCTTCAGCATCATTCCTTCCAATGAATATTCAGGACGGATTTCCTTTAGGATTGACTGGTTTGATCTCCTTGCAGTCCAAGGGACTCGCAAGAGTCTTCTCCAACACAACAGTTCAAAAGCATCAATTCTTTGGCACGCAACCTACTTTATAATCCAACTCTCACATCCATCCATAAGTACTGGAAAAACCATAGCTTTGACTACATGGATCTTTATTGGGAAAGTAATGTCTCAGCTTTTTATACACTGTGTAGTTTTGTTATAGCTTTTTTCCCAAGGAGCAAGTGTCTTTTAAATTCATTGCTGCAGTCACCATCTGCAGTGATTTTGGAGCCCAAGAAAATAAAGCCTGTCACTGTTTCCATTGTTTCCTCAATTATTTGCCATGAAGTAATGGGACCAGAGGCCATGATCTTACTTTTTGAATGTTGAGTTTTAAGCCAGCTTTTTCACTCTCCTCTTTCCCCTTCACAAGGGGCTCTCCAGTTCCTCTTAGCTTTCTGCCATGAGGGTTGTGTCATCTGCATATCTGAGGTTATTGGTATTTCTCCCAGCAACCATGATTCCAGGTTGTGCTTCATCCAGCCCCACATTTTGCATTATGTACTTGCATATAAGTTAAATATGCAGGGTGACAATATACAGTCTTAATGTACTCCTTTCCTATCTTGGAACCAGTCCATTCTTCCATGTCCAGTTCTAACTGTTGCATTCTGACCTGCATACAGGGATCTCAGGAGGCAGGTAAGGTGGTTTGGTATTCCCATATCTTTAAGAATTTCCCACAGTTTTTTATGATCCACACAGTCAAAAACTTTTGTGTACTCAATGAAGTAGATTTTTTTCCTGGAATTCTCCTGCCTTTACTATGATCTTCAATGAATACTGGCAATTTGATCTCTAGTTCCTCTGCCTTTTCTAAATCCAGCTTTAACATCTGAAAGTTGTCAGTTCATGTACTGTTGAAGCCTAGTTTGGCGAATTTTGAGCATTGCTTTGCTAACATGTGAAATGAGTGCATTTGTGTGGTAGTAAGTGGGTAACAGGCAGTAAGGACACGGGTCTCCAAACGGATTGAAGAGGCTGCAAGTGCCAGACATTTTTAATCTCTCTTAAGCAGCAGGAAGAAACAAACCAGCCATATGTTTTTCCTTCTCTATACAAATTTAAAAGAAGGTTTCCCTTAACATGCTGTGTTGCCATGACACCTGGTCTGACCTAAAACTAACTACTCTCAAACCTTCAGTTAACCAATACATTTATTTTTCGTATGGAAATGTTGTCTTAAGCTATGTTAATGTACACCAGATTCTATCTTCAAGTTGGTTCCTTCAAATGGCCTAATTTACTTACTCAGGTATTGTTCCCCTAATCTATGTAAACGAAACTATTTCTTGATATTTTGCCCTTCTACAAGATTCAAGTCAATCGTTTTATGGCCAGGGATGAATTATCTGGTGCCATTCTAAATTTTATTGCATTTCTTTCTTTATAATAACAGACTGTCAGTGACTATATAACATACAGCTAAAGACTAGGAGGGGGGTACTCTTTTGCCCCCTTATGATGCCTATGTCAGAAGCCTTCCCTATCTCCTTTATACTTTAATAAAACTTGATTACACAAAAGCTCTGAGCGATCCAGCCCCGTCTCTGGCCCCGGATTCAATTTGTCTCCTCCTGAGGCCAAGAATCCCAGCGTCTTATTATTCAGCAACAACTTTTGAGTAGTTTGAACATTCTTTGGCATTGTTGTTCTTTGGGGTGGGAATGAAAAAAGACCTTTATGAACACTGCTGAGTTTTCCTACTTTGCTGGTATATTGCGTGCAACACTTTACCAGCATTCATCTTTTAGGATATGACATTGCTCAGCTGGAATTCCATTATATCCACTAGCTTTGTTCATAGTAATGCTTCCTAAGGAACACTTGACTTTGCAATCTGAGATGTCTGGCTGTAGGTGTGTGATCACACCATCGTGGTTATCTGGGTCACTAATATCTTTTTTGTATATTTCTTCTGTGTATTCTTGCCACTTCTTCTTAATATCTTCTGCTTCTATTACATCAACACAGTTTCTGGCATTTATTGTGCCCAAGTTTATTTTTTCCTTGGTATCTCTAATTTTCTTGAAGAGATCTCTAATCTTTCCTCTTCTATTGTTTTCCTATATTTCTTTGCACTGATCACTGAGGAAGGCTTTCTTATCTCCTTGCTATTGTTTGGAACTCTGCATTCAGATGACTTTATTTTTCCTTTTCTCCTTTGACTTCAGCTTCTCTTCTTTTCTCACCTACTTTGAAAGGCCTCTTCAGACAACCATTATGCTTTTTGCATTTTCTTTTTCTTGGGGATTGTTTGAGAATAGTCTCCTGTACATTTTTTTATGAACCACTGTTCATAGTTGTCCGGGCACTCTGTCTATTGGATCCAATCTCTTGAATATGTCACCTTCACTCTATAATCCTAAGGGATTTAATTAAGTCTTACCTGTATTTTGTAATGGTTTTACCTACTTCCTTCAATTTACGTCTGAATTTTACAATAAACAGTTCATGATCTGAGCCACAGTCAGCTCCCAGTCTTGTTTTTGCTTACAGTACAGAGCTTCTGCATCTCTGGCTGCAAATAATATAATCAATCTGATTTTGCAATTCACCATCTGGTGATGTCCCTGTGTAGAGTCATCTCTTATGTTGTTAGAAATGGGTATTTGCTACGACCAGTGTGTTCTCTTGGCAAAACTCTTGTTAGCATTTGCCCAGCTTCATTTTATATTCCAAGTCCAAACTTGCCTGTTACTCCAGGTTTCTCCTGTCTTCCTACTTTTGCATTCCAGTCCCCTATGATGAAAAGGATATCTATTTCTTGGTATTATCTCTATAATGTCTTGTATCTCTTCATAGAACCATTAAACTTGAGCTTCTCCACCATTAGTGGTTGGGGCATAGACTTGCTTTACTGTGATATTGAATGGCTTGCCTTGGAAAGGAACAGAGTTCATTCTGTCATTTGGGAAAATGCATCCAAGTACTGCATTTTGGAATCTTCTGTTGACTATGAGAGATACTCCATTTCTTCTAAGGGATTCTTACTCAGGGTAGCTGGCAAAAGCCCTTAAGGTGCCCAGGAATGTGGGGAGGTAGGAGGGGGTTGCTGCTCAGGAAACAGGTACCAGGTTCCCACTAGCATCTGTAGCCTATGTCTTTGGAAACTTCATATCATACAGGTCTCATGTCCCTTGTGGGACAAAACTTCCCTTGAGGTATAACAGCAGACACACAAGTCAGAGGCAGCACCACAGACACCAGGAAATCAAGGGCTGGAGCTCAGTCTGAGTCCCCTGGACTCACGGGAGGAGGAGGGTCAGGAGTGCCTTCTGCAGAATAAAGGTCCTGGCATCACAAGTGAACTGGCACTTGGGGATGGTTTCACGTGTTAGCAACTCGGGGCAGTTTTTATTGGACAGCTCTGTGTGTTAACTTTATCATTCCTGTGGTGGCGAACAAAATATCCCATTCTGGGGATGAGAACTGGGGTGATAGGGGCTGATTCTGGGGTGAGAGGCTTCAGGATTCTCAGGCCAATATAGACACCTGGGGATGGAGTTAATACATGATTAACTGTAGAAAGATGCAGAAAAGTTCCTTGGGGTACATGAAGGGAAATCCTATCACAACCTCTTTCTGAGATTCCCACATGTAGATAAACAGTGGTTTTGCATCTGGACAACTTAGGGCCTGCACCTTGAGGGCAGGTGGGAGAGGAGACGGGACCCAGCTTCCTTTGGAAGCAGGACTCTAGGAGGGACCCAGGGGAGGGTCAGGGTGCCTCTGTGACCTGAGCATGTGCCTGCCCTGGGCTCTGTTGCTGTTGGGGGCTCCTGGATCTTGTGTGGGAAGATGGAGAAGGGGGCTCTATGGATGGGCCCCTGTCTGCAGTCCCTTGAGGAGCCCTGTTTACACAGTGCCTGCGAGCCAGGCAGAAAGTCTCAGGGCGCCAGGCAGAAAGTCTCAGGGCACCAGTCAGCTGCCTATGGTGCTTCTCAGACCTACAGACAGCCCCCCTCCACACACAAGCCCACCACTCTCTGCACAGACCTCCAACAAGGACGCAGACGTCCATCCATCTGACAGTCATCGATCCATACTGGCACAGAGCAGAGCACCTCAGGGATCCTGCTTCCCCACTGCCAGCCCGTCCTCAGGTGTGACCATGTCAGGACCACAGGTCACAACGTGCCCACCAACATGCTCCCGCCCAGAGAGAGAACCTCCCCTCAAGTCCCACTTCCCTGCACATGGAGATGAGAGCAGCTGGCCTTGCCCCGAAAGGGCTCCAGTGGCGGCAAGGCCTGGTGTGGCCAGCTCTGGTTTGACTGGGATTACCTTAGGTGCCCTCCTGGTAAAGGATCAGAGGCATGCTGGTTGAGCACTGAACCAACTGAAACATTTGAAAAGCCTCTCCCTCCAGGGTTTCCTGAAGCAGAAGCCCTGGCAAGTCGACACACAGCTGGAGAACATCCTTCTGGATGACGACTCTCCAGCCAAGTGAGCCCCAACTGGCTGTGGCACTCTTTCTAGAGGGTGGGTGCCTGGTAACAAGGTTCAGATTTCTCTTAGGGTCTGCCATCGAGAAAGTGACTTCACCACCTGAGGGACCCTTCCTTGGATTGACAGCTGACACCCCTGCATATAGCCCACTGGATCATGACTGCTCATCCCTGATCCATGAAGCCCCGGGCCTCACACAGTTCCACTACACAGCCCTCCACCCAGCTCCTGGGCAGGCTGTGTGTGCAGTTCTGATCTGACATACCTGGGCCCAGACTCACCTCGAGTTTCCCACCTGTTTTCCATCCTGGATTAGTTCCTCTCTCAAAGCCTGTCAGTGTCCCCACGTGCACACCGGGGCTGATGCCCGCATGGACTTCTAGGGATGTCCTCAGACATAGGAGGGACAAGACCTGGAAAATATGGGAGTCCATGTCTCATGCAGGAACTCCCTGCAACCCCTGTATATTATTCTTATTACCTTCCTCATATCTGTCACTCTTCTGATCCCAACCCTCAGTCCTTATTAAATGTCAGTGTAAGTGTGAATGTGTGAGTGTATCACAGGGCTCACACTGGTAGGCCAGAAGAAAACTGCCCTTGTCAGGAGGAATAGGCAAGAACTTTCTAAGATCTCAGGGTTTCTAATTTCCAAAACAAACCTAATGAGAGGGGTCTCAGCTTTGGCCAAGGAGACCAAGACTCTGTGACACAAGACACTAAAGCAGGCAGGGGCTGGAGCTGGGCTGAGAGTGTGATTTCATACATACATAGGGTGTGATATCATCAATCAAGTGGGTGTGGTTACACAGATACTGTGAGTGTGATGTCAGATACCATGCTTGTATTGTCATTCATACACCATGTTAGATGTCATATATACTGAGTATGATGCCATAAACATAGGCCGTGTCTTGTCATAGATACAGTGGCTGTGATGATGCAAGTATAGAGTATGTGATGTCATATAGCATGGGTGTGCTGTCATGAACTGAGTGGATGTGACATCATGAATACAGTATTGTTATGTCATAAAGAGTGAGTGTGATGTTATATTGAATTCCTGTTATGTCATACATACAGTGGGTTTCATGTCACACATATAGTAGGTGTGGTATAATCAATACACTATAAGTAATGGTCCAGCTACAGGGGATGTGATGACAGGCATCCCGGGTGTGATGACATGAATACAGTGTGTGTGATGTCATAGTGTGGTGTGATATCATAAAGAGTGGATGTGATGTCATAGGTAGTTCATATGATGTCATACATATTGTGGCTGTATATTCATACATACAATGGGCGTTTTATGATCGATAATCTGTGTGTGATGACAGAGATACAGTGGATGTGCTGTCAGATATAATCGGTGTGAGGTGAGATATAATAGCTTTAATGTCATGAGTAGAGTGTTGTGATGTCATAAATCGTGGGTGAGATGTGATATACAGTGCATATTGTGCCGTATATACAGTAGATGTGATGTCAGAAATAGAGTGAGTGTTTTATCATTGATACAGTGGGTGTTATCACACAGACACAGACATGAAGAGTGTGATGTCATAGAGAGTGGTTGTATTGTCTGAACACAGTGTGTTTTATATCAAATATAGTTGATATGTATTCACAAACATAGTGGGTGTTATGTTACTGATATAGTGACTGTGATGTCACAGGTACAGGGGATGAGATGTCATAAATCGTGGATGTGATGTCATATATAGGAGATTTGATGTCATGAATGCAGTGATTGTAATGTTCTAAATACTGACCACTGATGTCATAAAGTATGAATTTGATGTGATATAGGGTGTTTATGATGTCATACGTGTGCCAAGTGTGAACACTTCCATAATTGTTGTGAAGGCATTGATAGAGCGGGTGTGACCACACAGATGCAGAGGCTGTGATGTCAAATACAGTGGGTCAGATACCAGGTAGAGTTGTTTTGTTTTCATGAAACAGTATGGGTGATATCATATATATTGGATATGACATCATAAATATACTGGATGTGATGTCATACCTATATGGGTGTGATGTCATAAAGTGTTCATGTGATGCCATGCATACTGAATGTGATGACATCCATATAGTGTGTAATGTCATACAGAGAGTGGGTGTAATAGATTTGATACACTGGGTTTGATGACACAGATACAGAGGACGTAGTGTCAGATATAGAGTGTGAGATGGCAGATATAACTTTTGTGTTGTCATGTGTGTGATTCCGTATAGAGTATGTGTGGTGTCATGAATGCAATGGATGTAATGTGCTTACTACAATGGTGTGAACTCAAAGAGTGTATGTGACGTTATATGTGGTGAATAAGATGTCATATATAAAGTGGGTGTGATGTCATACATACAGTTTTTCAGAGATCCTACTTAGAGTGGTTGTGAGCACACAGATTATGTGGATGCAGTGTTAAATATCGGGGGAGTGATGACATGAATACAGCGCACATGAAGTCATAAATAATGTGGCGTGCTATCATAAACTGTGGATGTGATACCTTATATAGTGTACCTGATGTTAAACATATAGTGGGTGCAATGTCATGTATACAAATGGTGTGATATCATGGAAAGGGTGGGTGTGAGACACAGGTACAGTTGCTGTGATGGAAAAAATATAATGAATATGTTGTTGTATACAATGGATACGATGTCGACATATATAGAGGATAAGATCTCATAAATACATTTGGTGTGATATCATCAATAGAGTGGATGTGGTGACAGAAATAGCATTTATATGATGAAAAATATAGTGGGTGTGATGTCATAAAAATGGTGCTTTGATTTCATAAAGTGAGGATGTAATGTCTTCTATAGTGCAAAAGATGCTATACCTATGCCGAGTGTGATGTCATACAAAGAGTGGGTGTGATGCTCTCAATACAGTGGGTGTGATGACACAGACTAGTGACTGTGATGTCACAGGGATAGTGTATATTTTGAACTGCATACTGAATGTGGTTTCATATGTCAAGTTTGTGCTGTCATAAGTAGTGTGATGACATAAGAATTGGATATGATGTTATATATAGTGCATACGATGTCACACATATAGTGGGTATGATGTCACACAAAAGTGGGTGTGATATCCTTGAAGAGATTGTGATGACAAAGATACAGTTGGTGCGTTGTCTGAAATAGGAGGTGTGATGTCATGCCTGAAGTGGATGTGAAGTCATAAAGATTGTCGCTTGGTGTGATAGAGTGGATGTGACATCTTCTGTAGGACAAATGATGTCATACATATGCCGAGTGTGGTGTAATCAACACCCAGAGTTGTGTTGTCAAACATAGTGGGTACGATATCAAAAATATAGTGGATAGATTGTCTCCCATATACTGGAAGTTATATCATACATATAGTGGCTGTGATATCATCGATACAGTTGGTGTGATGACACAGATACAGTGGACACGATTTATAATATAGTAGGTGTGATGTCCTCAAAATGGTGATTTGAGGTCAAAAAGTGAGGATGTGATGTCTTGTATAATGCAAACGATGCCACACATATGGCGAGTGTGATGTCATAAAAAGAGTGCGTGTGATTTTGTCAATGCAGTGGGTGTGATGACACAGATAGTGGCTGTGATGTCACAAGTTAAGTGTATACGTTTTCCTCATACTTGATGTGGCTTAATATATAGAGGTTGTGATGTCATAAGTACAGTAGTGTGATGACATAAGGATTGGGTGTGATGTTATATATAGTTCATATGATGTCACACAGAAGTGGGTGTGATGTCATACAAAAGTGGGTGAGATGTCAGTGGAGATGGTATGATGACATAGATATATTGGGTGTGATGTCTGATACAGGGGCTGTGTTGTCATGCCTGAAGTGGATGTGACATCATAAATACTGTGGTTTGGTGTGATAGAGTGGGTGCATTTTCATCTGCAGTGCAAAGGATGTCATATCTATGCCAAGTGTTGTGTCATCAACACAGAGTGTTGTGATGTCATACTTAGTGGATATTATGTCATAAATATAGTGGATGTGATGTCACAGATATACTGGATGTGAGCTCATACATATAGTGGCTGTGATATCATCGATAGGGTGGGTTTGATGACAGAGATACAGTGGAAGTGAGGTCAGATAGAGTGGACCTGATGTCATACATAAAGGGGTATGATGTCCTAAATTGTGGATGTGATGTAACATGTAGTGCATATGATGTCATACACATAGTGGCTGTGATGTCATACATACACTGGTTTGATAAAATTGATCCAATGGGTGTGATGACACAGATAGAGTGGGTGTGATGTCAGACATAGTGGCTGTGAATTTACACAATGGTTGTGTTGTCATAACAATATGTGTGATGCCATATAAAGTGGATATCTCATAAACATAGAGTGTGTGATGTCAGAGATACAGGCATTGTGTGATGTCACACACAGAGTGAATGTGATATCATACACAGTAGATGACATGTCATATATAGTGCATGTGATGTCATAAATAAAGGGCATGTGATGTCATAAATACTAAGAGTTGTTGTCTTAAAGCGAGGATATGGTGTCATGTATAGTGCACATGATGGCATACATATGCCACCTGTGATGTCTTACATAGTAGGTGTGATGTCTTCGACAGAGTGTGTGTGATGAAAGATACAGTAGATGTGATGGCAGATAGAATGGGTTTCAAGTCAGATATAGAGCTTGTGTTGTCATACACACAGTGTGTGTGCCATCATATACAGTGGATATGATATCATAAACATGGTGGGTGCCATCAGATACAAACAGTGGTATGATGTCTTCAAGAGAGGATGTGATGTCATAAATAGAGCCTATGGTGTCCTACACGCAGTGGCTGTGATTTCATACATACATTGGGTGTGATATCATCAATCAAATGGGTGTGATTACACAGATACTGTGAGCATGATGTCAGATACCGTGGTTGTATTGTCATTCATACACCATGTGAGATGTCATATATACTGAGGATGATGTCATAAACATAGGAGGTGTCTTGTCATAGATACAGTGGCTGTGATGTTGCAAATATAGTGTATGTGATATGATATAGGGTGGGTGTGCTGTCATGAATAGAGTGGATGTGACGTCCAAAATACAATATTGTCATGTCATAAAGAATGAGTGTGATATCATATAAAATTCATGTGATGTCATACATATAGTGGGTTTCATGTCACACATATAGTTCGTGTGATATAATCAGTACACTATAAGTAATGGTCCAGCTACAGTGGATGCGGTGACAGGTATCCTAAATGTGATGACATGAATACAGTGGGTGTGATGTCATAGCATGGTGTGATATCATAAAGAGTGGATGTGATGTCATATGTAGTTCATATGATATAATACATATTTTGGCTGTGTTATCATACATACTTTGGGGGTTGTATGATCGATAATCTGGGTGTGATGACAGTGATACAGTGGCTGTGCTGTCAGATATAATCGATGTGAGGTGAGATATAATAGCTTTGCTGTCATGAGTAGAGTGTTGTGATGTCATAAATCGTAGTAGAGATGTCATATACATTGCATATTGTGCCAAATATACAGTAGATGTGATGTCATAAATAGAGTGTGTATTATATCATCAATAGAGTGGGTGTGATCACACAGACACAGACATGAAGAGTGTGATGTCATAGAGAGTGGTTGTATTGTCTTAACACAGTGTGTTTCATATCCAATATAGTTGATATATATTCACAAACATAGTGGGTGTTATGTTACTGATATAGTGGCTGTGCTGTCACAGGTATAAGGGATGAGATGTCATAAACCGTGGAGGTGATGTCATATATAGGAGATCTGATGTCATGAATGCAGTGTTTGTAATGTCCTAAATACTGACGATTGATGCCATACAGACTGAATTTGATGTGCTCTAGGTTGTGTATGATATAATACGTGTGCTAAGTGTGAAGACTCCCATAATTGTTGTGAAGGCATTGATAGAGCGGTTGTGACCACACAGATGCAGTGGCTGTGATGTCAAATACAGTGGCTGAGATGCCAGGTATAGTCGTTTTGTTTTTATGAAACAGTATGGGTTATATCATATATATTGGATATGATATCATAAATATACTGGATGTGATGTCATACCTATATGGGTGTGATGTCATAAAGTGTCCATGTGATGTCATGCATACTGAATATGATGTCATACATTTAGTGTGTAAAGTCATACAGAGAGTGGGTGTAATAAAATTGATACACTGGGTTTGATGACACAGATACAGTGTATGTAGTGTCAGATATAGAAGGTGAGATGGCAGATATAACTTTTGTGCTGTCATGTGTGTGATGTCATATATAGTGTGTTTTATGTCATGAATGCAGTGGATGTAATGTTGTCACTACAATGGTGTGAAATCAAAGAGTGGATGTGACATTATGTATGGTGCATAAGATGTCATATATAAAGTGGGTGTGTTGTCATAGATACAACTGTTCAGAGATCATACGTAGAGGGGTTGTGAGGACACAGATACAGTGGATGCAATGTTAGGTATCGTGGGAGTGATGACATGAATAAAGTGCATGTGATGTCATAAATAATGTGGCATGATGTCATAAACTGTGGATGTGATACCTTATATAGAGTATCTGATGTTCAACATATAGTGTGTGCAATGTCATATATACAAAGAGTGTGATATCATGGAAAGTGTGTGTGTGTGAGACACAGGTACAGTGGCTGTGATGGTAAAAATATAGTGAATAAGTTTTTGTATGCAATGGATATGATGTCGACATATATACAGGATGAGATCTCATAAATAGAGTTGGTGTGATATCATCAATAGAATTCATGTGGTGACAGAAATAGTGTTGATACGATGCCAAATATAGTGGCTGTGATGTCAGAGAAATGGTGCTCTGGTTTCATAAAGTGAGGATGTAATGTCTTATATAGTGCAAAAGATGCTATATCTATGCCAAGTGTGATGTCATACAAAGTGTGGGTGTGATGCTTTCAATACAGTGGGTGTGATGACACAGACTATTGACTGTGATGTCACAGGGATAGTGTATATTTTGAGCTGCATACTGGATGTGGTTTCATATGTCAAGCTTGTGCTGTCATAAGTACAATAGTGTGATGACATAAACAGTGGATATGATGCTATATATAGTGTGTATGATGTCACAGATATAGTGGGTGTGATGTCATACAAATGTGGGTGTGATATCAGTGGAGAGGTTGTGATGACAAAGATATAGTTGGTGGGATATCTGATACAGGTGTTTTAATGTCATTCCTGAAGTGGATGTGAAGTCATAAAGACTGTGGCTTGGTGTGATAGAGTGGATGTGATGTCTTCTGTAGTGCAAATGATGTCATACATATGCCGTGTGTGGTGTAATCAACTCACAGTGTTGTGTTTTCATACATAGTGGGTATGATGTCACAGACATGGTGGACAGAAAGTCTCATATATACTTGCTGTGATATCATACATATAGTGGCTGTGATATCATCGATAGTGTTGGAATGATGACACAGATACAGTGGACTCGATGTCTAATATAGTGGGTGTGATGTCCTCAAAATGCTGGTTTGAGGTCAAAAAGTGAGGATGTGATGTCTTGTATAATGCAAACGATGCCACACATATGGCGAGCGTGATGTCATAAAAAGACTGGGTGTGATGTTGACTATACAGTGAGTGTGATGACACAGATAGTGGCTGTGATGTCACATGTTAAGTGTATATGTTGCCCTCATACTGGATGTGGTTTCATATATAGAGGCTGCGAGGTCATAAGCACAGTAGTGTGATTACATAAGGATTGGGTTTGATGTTATATATAGTTCATATGATGTCACACAGAAGGTGGGTGTGATGTCATACAAAAGTTGGTGAGATGTCAGTGGAGATCGTGTGATGACAGAGGTACAGTGGATGTGATGTCTGATACAGGGGCTGCGTTGTCATGCCTGAAGTGGGTATGACATCATAAATACTGTGGTTTGGTGTGATAGAGTGGGTGTGCTGTCATCTGCAGTGCAAAGGATGTCATACATATGCCGAGTGTTGCGTCATAAACATCGAGTGTTGTGATGTCATACTTAGTGGATATTATGTCATAAATATAGTGGATGTGGTGTCCCAGATATACTGGATGTGAGGTCATACATATAGTGGCTGTGATATCATCCATAGGATGGGTGTGATGACAGAGATACAGTGGAAGTGAGGTCAGATAGAGTGGACCTGATGTCATACATAAAGTGCTGTGATGTCCTAAATTGTGGATGTGATGTCACATGTAGTGCATACGATCTCATATACATAGTGGCTGAGATGTCATACATACACTGGGTTTGATAAAATTGATCCACTGGTTGTGATGACAAAGATACAGTGGATGTGCTGTCTGACATAGTGGTTGTGAAGTTACACAAAGTTTGTGTTGTCATAACACTGTGTGTGATGCCATATAAAGTGGATATGTCATAAACATAGAGTGTGTGATGTCAGAGATACAGGCATTGTGTGATGTCACACATATAGTGAATGTGACATCATACACAGTAGATGACATGTCATATATAGTGCATGTGATGTCATAAAAACTAAGGGTTGTTGTCTTAATGGATGGATATGGTTTCATGTATAGTGCACATGATGGCATACATATGCCACCTGTGATATCTTACATAGTTGGTGTGATGTCTTCGACAGAGTGGGTGTGATGATATATACAGTGGATGTTATGGCAGATAGAATGTGTTTCAATTCAGACATAGAGCTTGTTATGTCATAGAAACAGTGTGTGTGACATCGTTATATGGGATATGGTGTCATAAACGTAGTGGGCGCCATGACATACAAACAATGGTATGATGTCATCAAGAGAAGATGTGATGTCATAAATAGTGCCTATGGTGTCCTACATGCAGTGGGTGTGATTTCATACATACACAGAGTGTGATATCATCAATCAAGTGGGTTTGATTACACAGATACTGTGAGTGTGATGTCAGATATCGTGGTTGTATTGTCATTCATACACCATGTGAGATGTCATATATACTGAGGATGATGTCATAAACACAGGAGGTGTCTTGTCACAGATACAGTGGCTGTGATGTCGCAAGTATAATATATGTGATGTCATATAGAGTGGGTGTGCTGTCATGAATAGAGTGGATGTCATGTCATGGATAGAGTATTGTTATGTTATAAAGAGTGAGTGTGATGTCATATAGAATTTCGGTGATGTCATACATATAGTCGGTTTCATGTCACATGTATAGTAGGTGTGGTATAATCAGTACACTCTAATGGTCCAGCTACAATGGATGCGATGACAGGTATCCTGGATGTGATGACATGAATAGTGTGGGGGTGATGTCATAGCGTGGTGTGATATCACAAAGAGTAGATTCGGTGTCACATGTAGTTCATATGATGTCATATATATTGTGGCTGTGTTATCATACATACGATGTGGGTTTTATGATTGACAATCTGGGTGTGATGACAGACATAAAGTGGATATACTGTCAGATATAATCGGTGTGAGGTAAGATATAATAGCTTTGATGTCATGAGTAGAGTGTTTTGATGTTATAAATCATGGTTGAGATGTCATATACAGTGCATATTGTGCCATATATACACAGATGTAGATGTGATGTGATGTGATGTGATGTCAAAAATAGAGTGAGTATTTTATTATTGATACAGTGGCTGTGATCACACAGACACAGATATGAAGACTGTGATGTCATATATAGTGGTTGTATTGTCTTAACACATTGTGTTTCATGTCAAATATAGTTGATATGTATTCACAAATATAGGGGGTGTCACACATATAGGATGTCACACATATAGTGAATGTGATATCATACACAGTTGATGACATGTCATATATAATGCGTGTGGTGTAATGAATATAGTGCATGTGATGTCATAAATTCTAAGGGTTGTGGTCATAAAGTGTGGATATGATGCCATGTATACTGCATATAATGGCATACATATGCCACCCGTGATGCCTTACACAGTAGGTGTGATGTCTTCGACAGAGTGGGTGTGATTACATACAGAGTGGAAGGGATGGAAGTTTTAATGGGTTTCAAGCCAGGTATAGAGCTTGGGTAGTCATACACACAGTATGGGTGACAACATATATAATGCATATGATTTCATAAACAGAGTGTGTGCCATGACATACAAACAATGGTGTGTTGTCAGCAAGAGTGGATGTGATGTCACATAAAATGCCTATGGTATCATACATGCAGTGGGTGTGATTTCATACATACATAGGGTGTGCTGTCATCAATCAAATGGGTTTGGTTTCACAGATACAATGTGTACCATGTCAAATACAGTCGTTGTGTTGTCATTCATTCACCATTTGAGATGTCATATACACTCAGTATAATGTCAAAAACATAGTAGGTGTCTTGTCATAGTAACAGTGGTCATGATGTCAAAAGTAGAGTGTATGTCATGTTGTATACAGTGGGTGTGGTGTCATGAATACTGTGGATATGATGTCATGAATACAGTCTTGTGATGTCATAAAGAGCAGTTGTGATGTCACATAGAATTCATATGGTCTCATACATAATGTGGGTTTGAGAAAACACATATTGCAGATGTGCTGTATTGTATACACTGTAAATAAGAGCTCAGCAACTGTGGATGCCATGACAGGCATCCTGGGTGTGATGACATGAATACAATGTGTGTGAATGTCATAGCATGGCGTGATATCATAAAGAGTGGATGTGATGCCATATGTAGTGCATATGGTGTCATACATATAGAGGCAATGATGACATATACACATTTCTTTTCATAACATTGGTGCATTGTGTGTAATGTCAAAAATACATTGAGTGTAATGTCAAGCATAGTGGCTGTAAAGGCACACAATGGCTCTGTGGTCATAACACTTTGTGTGATGCCATATAAAGTGAATATGTCATAAACATATAGGGTTTGATATCATAGATAGAGTCATTGTGTGATGTAACACACATAGTGAATGTGACATCATACATAGTAGATGAGATGTCATATATAATGTGTGTGTTGTAATAAATATAGAGCATGTGATGTTATAAAGAGTAAGGGTTGTTGTCATAAAGTGTGGATATGATGTCATGTATAACGCATATGATGGCATACATATGCCACCTGTGATGTCTTACACAGTAGGTGTGATGCCTTTGACAGAGAAGGTGTGATGACATATAGAGTGGATGAAATGGCAGTTTTAATGGGTTTCAAGTCAGATATAGAGCTTGTGTAGTCATACACACAATATGGGTGACATCATATATAATACATATGATGTCATAAACAGAGTGTGTGCCATGACATACAAACAATGGTGTGTTGCCGGCCAAAGTAGATGTGAGGTCATATAAAGTGTTTATGGTGTCATACATGCAGTGGGTGTGATTTCATACATACATAGGGTGTGATGTCATCAATCAAGTGGGTTTGATTACACAGATTCAATGAGTATCATGTCATGTACAGTCATTGTGTTGTCATTCACTCACTGTGTGAGATGTCATATACTACGAGAATAATGTCAAAAACATAGTAGGTGTCTTGTCATAGTTTCAGTGGCTGTGATGTCACAAGTAGAGGGTATGTCATGTCGTATACAGTGGGTGTGATGTCAGGAATAGTGTGGATGTGATGTCATGAATACAGTCTTTTGATGTCATAAAGAGTTTTTGTGATGTCACATAGAATTCATATGATATCATACATATAGTGAGTTTGATATCACACATATTACAGATGTGCTATAATGAATACACTGTAAGTAATGGCTCAGCTACAGTGGATGCGATGACAGGTATCCTGGGTGTGATGACATGAATACAGTGCGTGTAAATGTCACAGTGTGGTGTGATATCATAAAGAGTGGATGTGATGTCATATGTATAATATGATGTCATAGATATTGTGCCTGTGTTATCATATATACAATGGGGGTGATATGATTGATAACCTGGGTGTGATGACAGAGATACAGTGGATGTGCTGTCAGATATAATCAATTTGATATGAGATATAATAGACTGTTGTAATGGATAGAGTGTTGTGATGTCATAAATCGTGGGTGAGATGTCATATACAGTGCATATTGTGCCATAAATATAGTAGGTGCCATGTCATCAATACCGTGTGTGTTATATCATGGATATAACATGGATATCACACAGATACACATATGGAGGTTGTGATTTCAGATATAGTGGTTGTATTGTCTCTGCACCGTGTGTTTGATGATAAATATTGTTGATATGTATTCACAAACATAGTGTCTGTGATGTCACAGGTATAGGGGACGAGATGTCATAAACCCTGCAGGTGATGTCATATGCAGGGGATCTGATGTCATGAATGCAGTGGCTGTGATGTCATAGATACTGAGGAAGGATGTCATAAAGTGTGATTGTGATGTCATGTAGAGTGTGTATGTTGTCATATGTGTGCCACATGGGATAACTTCCATAATTGTTGTGATGGCAACAATACAGTGGATATTGCAGCACAGATACAGTGCCTGTGAGGTCAAATATAGTGGGTGAGATGTCAGGTTTAGTCATTGTGTTTTCATGAAAGCAGTAGCATTGATATCATATACATTGTTATGATGTCATAAATATACTCTTTGTGATGTCATAACCTTATGGGTGTGACATCATTAATTGTTCATGTGATGTCATGCATACTGACTGTGATGTCATACATAGAGTGTGTGTGATGTCATACACAGATTTGGTGTGGTATAATTGATACACTGGTCTTGATGACACAGATAGAGTGGATGAAGTGTCAGATATAGAGGTAGTGATGTCAAGAATACAATGCATGTGATATCATACATAATGTGGTGTAATCTCATAAAATAGGGGTGTGATGCCTCATATAGGGTATATGATGTTGTACATATAGTAGATGTGATGTCATACATAGATAGGGTGTGATATCATCAAACGAGTGGGTGTTATGACACATATCCAGCGGCTGTCATGTCGTATACAATGGATATGATGTCATGAGTTATAGCGGATGTAATCTCAGAAATAGAGTTGGTGTGATATCATCTATACAGTGGATGTGATGACACAGATACAGTGGACACAATGTCAAATATAGTGGGTTTGGTGACATAAACACGGTGGTTTGAGGTCATAAAATGAGGATGTGATGTCTTGTATCGTGCAAACGATGCCGCACATATGGCGAGTGTGATGTCATACAAAAATTGGGTGTGGTGTTGCCTATACTGTGGGTGTGAGGACACAGCTAGTGGCTGTGATGTCTCATGTATAGTGTATATGTTGACCTACATAATGGATGTGGTTTTATATATAGAGGCTGTGATGTCATAAGTAGAGTAGTGTGATGACATAAGGATTGGATGTGATGTTATATATAGTGCATAAGTTGTCACACAGAAGGTGGGTGTGATGTCATTCAAAAGTGGGTGTGATATCAGTGGAGAGGTTGTGATGACAAAGATACAGTTGGTGCAATGTCTGATACAGGGGGTGTGATGTCATGCCTAAAGTGGATGTGACATCATAAATACTGTGGTTTGGGGTTATAGATGGTACGTGATGTCACCTGCAGTGGAAAGTATGTCACACATATGCCAAGTGTGGTGTCATCAACACAGAGTGTTGTGATGTAATACTTAGTGGACATTATGTTATAAATATACCGGATACGATGTCACATATATACTTGATGCGATACCATCCATATAGTGGCTGTGATGTCAACTATAGGGTGGTTGTGATGACACAGATACAGTGGACATGAGGTCAGATCGAGTGGACTTGATGTCATACATAAAGTGGTGTGAAGTCCTAAAGAGTGGATGTGATGTCATATAGAGGAGATCTGATGTCATGAATGCAGTGTTTGTGATGTCATAAAACATGATCATTGATGTCATAAAGTGTGAACGTGATGTGATGTACATTGGGTATGATGTCATACGTGTGCCAAGTGTGATGACTTACACACTTGTGATGTCATGGATACAGCGATATACTGATACAGATGTGTGTGCCATCTGTGTGATGACACAGACAAAGTGGCTGTGATGTCAAATATGGTGGGTGAGATGTCAGGTATAGTTGTTGTGTTGTCATGAAAGCAATATGGTGATAGCATACGTATTGGATATGATGTCATAAATATACTGGGTGTGATGTTATACATAGAGGCGTATAATGTCATAAACAGTTGTGATAGCATGCATATTTAATACGATGTCACACGTATAGTGTGTGTGATGTCAAACAGGGAGTGGGTGTGGTATAATTGATACCCTGGGTTTGATGACACAGATACAGTGGATGTAGTGTTAGATATAGTGGATCAGATGGCAGATATAACGTTTGTATTGTCATGTGTGTGATGTCATATATAGGGTGTGTGATGTCATGAAAGCAGTGGATGTAATGTGATAACTACAATTGTGTGAAGTCATAAAGAGTGGATGTGACATTGTGTAGAGTGCAAAAGATGGTATATGTAAAGTGGGTATGAAGTTGTAAAAACAGTTGGTCTTAGACCATCAATAGAGTCATTGTGATGACACAGATATGGTGGATGCCATTTCAGATATAGTGGGAGTGATGTCATAAATAATGTGGTGTGATGTCATCAAATGTGGACATGGTGCTTTATAAAGTGTACATGATAGTATACATAGAGTGGGGGTAATGTCCTACAGACAAAGGGTGTTATATCGTTGAAAGGGTGGGTATGATGACAAACATTCAGTGGCTGTGATGTAATATACTATGGATATGATGTCATCATGTATAGCAGATGAGACAACAAAAATTCAGTTGGTGTGATATCATCAATACAGTGTATGTGATGACACAGATACAGTGGATACGATGTCAAATATAGTGGCTGTGATGTCATAAGAATTGTGGCTTGATGTCATAAAGCGAGGATGTGATGTCTTGTATAGTGCAAAAGATGCCATACATTATCCGAGTGTGATGGCATACAGAGTGTGTGTGATGTTGTCAATAGAGTGAGAGTGATGACACTGATTAATGGCTGTGATGTCACATGTATAGTGTATATGTGGCCCTAAATACTGGATGTGGTTTCATATATAGAGGCTGTGATGTCATAACACAGTAGTGTGATGACATAAGGAATTGATATGATGTTAAATAGAATGCATATGGTGTCACATATATAGTGGGTATGATGTCATACAAAGTGGATATGATGTCATACAAAATTGGGTATGATATCAGTGGAGAGTTTGTGATGACAAATATACAGTGGGTGCGAAGTCTGATACAGTGGGTGTAATGTCATGCCTGAAGGGCATGTGAAATCATAAATACTATGGTTTGGTGTGATAGAGTGGATGTGATATCATCTGTAGTGCAAATGATGTCACACTTATGCCAAATAAGTGTTATGCCACACAGTGTTGTGTTGTCATACCTAGTGGATATGATGTCATAAATACAGTGGATAGGATGTCATATGTATACTGTATGTGATATCATACATACGCTTGCTGTGATATCATTGAGAGAGAGTGGTTGTGATTACACAGATACAGTGGACGTCAGGTCAGATAGAGTGGATGTGATGTTAGATATAGTGGACTTGACATCATAAATAAAGTGGTGTGATGTCATAAAGAGTGTATGTGATGTCATATGTTGTGCATATGATGTCATACATATAGAGGCTGTGATGACCTACATTCACTTCTTTTCATAAAATTGGTACATTGTCTGTAATGTCAAAAATACACTGAGTGTAATATCAGGCATAGTGGCTGTGAACGCACACAATGGCTGTGTGGTCATAACAGTGTTCGTGATGCCATATCAAGTGAATATGTCATAAACATATAGTGTTTGATGTCATAGATAGAGTCATTGTGTGATGTGACAAACATAGTGAATGTGACATTATACAGAGTAGATGAGATGTGATATATAATGTGTGTGATGTAATGAATATAGTGCATGTGATGTTATAAATTCTAAGGGTTGTGGTTATAAAGTGTGGATATGATGTCATGTATAGTGCATATAATGGCATACATATGCCACCTGTGATGTCTTACACAGTAGGTGTGATGTCTTCGACCAAGAGGGTGTGATTACATACAGAGTGGAAGACATGGCAGTTGTAATGGCTTTAAAGCCAGGTATAGAGCTTGAGTAGTCATGCACACAATGTGGGTGACAACATATATAATGCATATGATTTCATAAACAGAGTGTGTGCCATGACATACAAACAATGGTGTGTTGTCAGCAAGAGTGGATGTGATGTCACATAAAATTCCTATGGTGTCATGCATGCAGTGGGTGTGTTTTCATATGTATATAGGGTGTGATGTCATCAATCAAGTGGGTTTGATTACACAGATACAATGGGTATCGTGTCAGATACAGTTGTTGTGTTCTCATTCATTCACCGTGTGAGATGTCATATACACTGAGTATAATGTCAAAAATATAGTAGGTGTCTTGTCTTACTAACAGTGGCTGTGATGTCACAAGTAGAGTGTATGTCATGTTGTATATAGTGGGTGTGATGCCATGAATAGTGTCGATGTGATGTCATGAATCTAGTCTTGTGATATCATAAAGAGCAGTTGTGATGTCCTATAGAATTCATATGATGTCATACATATAGTGGCTTTGAGAAAACGTATATTGCAGATGTGCTATATTCAATATATTGTAAGTAAGAGCTCAGCAACAGTGTATGCGATGACAGGTATCCTGGGTGTGATGACATGAATACAGTGTGTGTGAATGTCATAGCATTGGGTGATATAATAAAGAGTGGATGTGATGTCATATGTAGTGCATATGGTGTCATACATATAGAGGCTGTGATGACATACATACACTTCTTTTCATAACATTGGTACAATGTGTGTAATGTGAAAAATACATTGAGTGTAATGTCAGGCATAGTGGCTGTGAAGGCACACAATGGCTGTGTGGTCATAACACTGTGCATGATGCCATATCAAATGAATATGTCATAAACATATATTGTTTGATGTCATAGATAGAGTCATTGTGTGATGTAACACACATAGTGAATGTGACATCATACAGAGTAGATGAGATGTCATATATAATGCGTGTGATGTAATGAATATAGTGCATGTGATATCATAAATAGTAAGGGTTGTTGTCATAAAGTGTGGATATGATGTCATGTATAATGCATATGATGGCATACATATGCCACCTGTGATGTCTTACACATTAGATGTGATATCTTTGACAGAGAGCGTTTGATGACATATAGAGTAGATGAGATGGCAGTTTTAACGGGTTTCAAGTCAGATATAGAGCTTGTGTAGTCATACACACAGTATGGGTGACATCATATATAATATATATGATGCCATAAACAGAGTGTGTGCCATGATATATAAACAATTTTGTGTTGTCAACAAGAGTGGATGTGAGATAATATAAAGTGCTTATGGTATCATACATGCAGTGGTTGGGATTACATACATCCATAGGGTGTGATGTCATCAATCAAGTGGGTCTGATTACACAGATACAATGGGTATCATGTCAGATACAGTCAATGTGTTGTCATACATTCACCATGTGAGATGTCATATACAATGAGTATAATGTCAAAAACATAGTAGGTGTCTTGTCATAGTTACAGTGGCCGTGAAGACACAAGTAGAGTGTATGTCATGTCGTACACAGTGGGTATTATGTCAGGAATAGTGTGGAAGTGATGTCATGAATACAGCCTTTTGATGTCATAAAGAGTTTTTGTGATGTCACATAGAATTCATATGATGTCATGCATATAGTGGGTTTGATATCACACATATTACAGATGTGCTATAATCAATGCACTGTAAGTAACAGCTCAGCTACAGTGGATGTGATGACAGGTATCCTAGGTGTGATGACATGAATACAGTGTGTGTGTATATCATAGTGTGGTGTGATATCTTAAAGAGTGGGTGTGATGTCATATGTATTCATATGATGTCAAACATATTGTGCCTGTGTTATCATATATACAATGGGGGTTATATTATCGATAATCTGGGTGTGATGATAGAGATACAGTGTATTTGCTACCAGATATAATCAGTTTGATATGAGATATAATAGACTGATGTAATGGTTAGAGAGTTGTGATGTCATAAATCGTGTGTTAGATGTCATATACAGTGCATATTGTGCCATAAATATAGTAGGTGCCATGTTATCAATACAGTGTGTGTTATGTCACAGATACACTGTGTGTGATCACACAGATACACATATGGAAGTTGTGATTTCAGATATAGTGGTTGTATTGCCTCTGCACCATGTGTTTGATGAAAAATATTGTTGATATGTATTCACAAACATAGTGTCTGTGATGTCACAGATATAGGGGACGAGATGTCATAAACCCTGTACGTGCTGTCATATGTAAGGAATCTGATGTCATGAATGCAGTGGCTGTGATGTCATAGATACTGAGGAATAATGTCATAAAGTGTGATTGTGATTTCATCTAGAGATTGTATGATGTCATATGTGTGCCAAGTGGGATAAATTCCATAAGTGTTGTGATGGCAACAATACATCGGGTGTTGCAGCACAGATACAGTGCCTGTGATGTCAAATATAGTGGGTGAGATGTTAGGTATAGTCGTTGTGTTTTCATGCAACCAGTAGTGTTGATATCATATAGATTGTTATGATGTCATAAATATACTCTTTGTGATGTCATACCTGAATGGGTGTGACGCCATAAAGTGTTCATGTGATGTCATGCATACTGACTGTGATGTCATACATAGTGTGTGATGTCATACAGAGAGTTGGTTTGGTATAATTGATACACTGGTCTTGATGACACAGATAGAGTGGATGTAGTGTCAGATATAGAGGGAGTGATGTCAAGAATACAATGCATGTGATGTGATATATAATGTGGTGTGATCTCATAAAATAGGGGTGTGATGCCTCATATAGGGTACATGATGTTGTACATATAGTGGGTGTGATGTCATACATAGATAGGTTGTGATATCATCGAACGAGTGGGTGTTATGACAAAGATCCAGTGGCTGTCATGTCATATATAATGGATATGATGTCATGAGTTATAACAGATGTGATCTCAGAAATACAGTTGGTGTGATATCACCAATAGAGTGGATGTGATGACACAGATACAGTGGACACGTTGTCAAATATAGTGGGTGTGATGACATAAACACGGTGGTCTGAGGTCATAAAATGAGGATGCGATATCTTGTATCATGCAAAAGATGCCGCACATATGGTGAGTGTGATGTCATAGGAAAATTGGGTGTGATGTTGTCTATACTGTGGGTGTGAGGACACAGCTAGTGGCTGTGATGTCTCATGTACAGTGTATATGTTGCCCTACATACTGGATGTGGTTTAACATATAGAGGCTGTGATTTCATAAGTAGAGTAGTGTGATGATATAAGGATTGGGTGTGATGTTATATATAGTGCATATGATGTTACACAGAAGGTGGGTGTGATGTTATTCAAAAGTGGGTGTGATATCAGTGGAGAGACTGTGATGACAAAAATACAGTGGGTGCACTGTCTGATACAGGGGTTGTAATATCATGCCTGAAGTGGATGTGGCATCATAAATACTGTGGTTTTGTGTGATAGAGTGGATGCGATGTCATCTCCAGTGCAAAAGATGTCACACGTAGGCGAGTGTGGTGTCATCAACACAGAGTGTTGTGATGTCACACTTAGTGGATATTATGTCATAAATATAGTGGATACGATGTCACATATATACTGGATGCTATACCACCCATATAGTGGCTGTGATGTCATCGATAGGGTGGTTGTGAAGACACAGATAGAGTGGACGTGAGGTCAGATCCAGTGGACTTGATGTCATACATAAAGTGGTGTGATGTCCTAAAGAGTGGATGTGATGTCATATAGAGGAGATCTGATGTCATGAATGCAGTGTTTGTGATGTCATAAAACATGATCACTGATGTCAAAAAGTGTGAATGTGATGTGATGAAAATTGGGTATGATGTCATACATGTGCCAACTGTGATGACTTACACACTTGTGATGTCATGGATACAGAGATACATTGATACAGACGTGTGTGCCACATAAACACAGTGGCTGTGATGTCAAATATGGTGGGAGAGATGACAGGTATAGTTGTTGTGTGGTCATGAAAGCAGTATGGTGATAGCATACTTATTGGGTATGATGTCATAAATATACTGGGTGTGATGTTCTACGTAGAGGGGTATAATGTCATAAACAGTTGTTGTGATAGCATGCATACTTAATATGATGTCCCACGTATAGTGTGTGTGATGTCATACAGGGAGTGGGTGTGGTATAAGTGATATCCTGTGTTTGATGACACAGATACAGTGGATGTATTGTTAGATATAGTGGGTCAGATGGCACATATAACGTTTGTATTGCCATTTGTGTGATGTCATATACAGGGTGTGTGATGTCATGAATGCAGTGGATGTAATGTGATAACTACAATGGTGTGAAATCATAAAGAGTAGATATGACGTTGTGTAGAGTGCATAAGCTGGCATACGTAAAGTGGGTGTGATGTCATACATACAGTTGGTCGGAGACCATCAATGGAGTCGCTGGGATGACACACATATGCTGGATGTCATTTCAGATATAGTGGGAGTGATATCATGAACACAGTGCATGTGATGTCATAAATAATGTGGTGTGATGTCATAAAATGTGGATGTGGTGCTTTATACAGTGTATATGATATTATACATATAGTGGGTTTGATGTCTTATATACAAAGATTGTTATATCATTGAAAGAGTCGGTGTGATGACACACACTCAGTGCTGTGATGTCATATACAATGGATATGATGTAATCAGATATAGCATATGAGATCTCAAAACTTCAGTTGGTGTGATATCATCAATACATTTGAGGTGATGACACAGATACAGTGCATAAAATGTCAAATATATTGGGTGTGATGTCATAAAAATGGTGGCTTGATGTCATAAAGCAGGAATGTGAAGTTTTGTATAGTGCAAAAGATGCCATACATTATCCCAGTGTGATGTCATACAGAGTGTGTGTGATGTTGTCAATAGAGTGAGAGTGATGACACAGATTAGTGGCTGTGATGTCACATGTATAGTGCATAAGTGGCCCTACATTCAGGATGTGGTTTTATCTATAGAGGCTGTGATGTCATAAGTACAGTAGTGTGATGACATACGGAGTTGATATAATGTTATATAGAGTTCATATGATGTCACACATATAGTGGGTATGATGTCATACAAAAGTGGGTATGATATCACTGGAGAGGTTATGATGACAAAGATAGAGTGTGTGAAATGTCTGATACAGGGGTTGTGATGTCATGCCTGAAGTGGATGTGACATCATAAATACTGTGGTTTGGTGTGATAGAGTGGATATGATATCATCTGCAGTGCAAAGTATGTCACACATATGCCGAGTGTGGTGTCATCAACACAGGGTGTTTGATGTCATACTTAGTTGATATTATGTCATAAATATAGGGCATATGATGTCACAGATATACTGGATGTGATAGCATCCATATAGTGGCTGTGATGTCATTGATAGGGTGGGTGTGATGACACAGATAAAGTGGACGTGTGGTCATTTACATTGGACTTGATGTCATACATAAAGTGGTGTGATGTCCTAAAGAGTGTATGTGATGTCATATAGAGGAGATCTGATGTCATGAATGCAGTGTTTGTGATGTCATAAATACTGAGTATTGATGTCATAAAGTGTGAATGAGTTCTGATATACAGTGTGTATAATGTCATATCGGTGCCAAGTGGGATGACTTCCGTAATTTTGTGATGGCATCAATAGTGCGGGTGTGACCAGACAGATGGAGTGGCTGTGGTATCAAATATAGTTGGTGAGATATCATATATACAAAGGGTGTGATATCATGGAAACGGTGGGTGAGAGACACAGGTACAGTGGCTGTGATGGTACAAATATAATGAATATGTTTTTGTATACAATGGATATGATATCAACATATATAGAGGATGAGATCTCATAAATACATTTGGTGTGATATCATCAATAGCGTGGATGTGGTGACAGAAATAGCGTCAATACGAAGTCAGATATAGTGGGTGTGATTTCTTAAAAATGATGGTTTGATTTCATAAATTGAGGATGTAATGCCTTCTATAGTGCAAAAGATGCTATACCTATGCCGAGTGTGATGTCATACAAAGAGTGGGTGTGATGCTCTCAATACAGTGGGTTTGATGACACAGAACTGTGACTGTGATGTCACATGGATAGTGTATATTTTGAACTGCATACTGGATGTGGTTTCATATGTCAAGTTTGTGCTGTCATAAGTAGAGTAGTGTGATGAAATAAGAAATATACATGATGTTATATATAGTGCATATGATGTCACACATATAGTGGGTATGATGTCATACTAAAGTAGGTGTAATAACAGTGGAGAGGATGTGATGACAAAGATACAGTTGGTGCGATGTCTGATACAGGGGGTGTGATGTCATGCCTGAAGTGCATGTGAAGTCATAAAGATTGTAGCTTGGAGTGATAGAGTGGATGTGACATCTTCTGTAGTGCAAATGATGTCATACATATGTCGAGTGTGGTGTAAAAAACACAGAGGGTTGTGATGTCATACACAGTGGGTATGATGTCATAAATATAGTGGACAGAATGTCTCACATATACTGGATATTATATCATACATATAGGGGCTGTGGTATCATCGACAGAGTTGGTGTGATGACACAGATACAGTGGACACGATGTCTAATATAGTGGGTGTGATGTCCTCAAAATGGTGGTTTGAGGTCAAAAATTGAGGTTGTGATGTCTTGTATAATGCAAATGATGCCACACATATGGAGAGTGTGAAGTCATAAAAAGAGTGGGTGTGATGTTGCCTATATAGTGGGTGTGATGACACAGATAGTGGGTGTGATGTGACATCTTACGTGTATAAGTTGCCCTCATACTGGATGTGGTTTCATATATAGAGGCTGTGATGTCATAAGTACAGCAGTGTGATGACATATGGATTGGGTGTGATGTCATCTATAGTTCATATAATGTCACACAGAAGGTGGGTGTGATGTCATACAAAATGGATGAGATGTCAGTGGAGACGGTGTGATGACATTGATACAGTGAGTGTGATATCTGATACAGGGGTTGTGTTGTCCTGCCTGAACTGGATGTGACATCATAAATACTGTGGTTTGAGGTGATCAAGTGGGTGCGTTGTCATCTGTAGTGCAAAGGATGTCATACATATGCCGAGTGTTGTGTCATCAACACAGAGTGTTGTGATGTCATACTTAGTGGATATTATGTCATAAATATAGTGGATGTGATGTCACAGATATACTGGATGTGAGGTCATACATACAGTGGCTGTAATATCATTGATAGAGTGGGTGTGATGACAGAATACAGTGGAAGTTAGGTCAGATAGGGTGGACTTATGTCATACATAAAGTGGTGTGATGTCCTAAATTGTGAATGTGATGTCACATGTAGTGCATATGATGTCATACACATAGTGGCTCTGATGTCATACATACACTGGGTTTGATAAAATTGATCCACTGGGTGTGATGACACAGATACAGAGGGTGTGATGTCAGACATAGTGGCTCTTAAGTTACACACTGGTTGTGTTGTTATAACACAGTGTGTGATGCCATATAAAGTGGATATGTCATAAACATAGTGTGTGTGATGTCACACATATAGTGAATGTGATATCATACACAGTAGATGACATGTCATATATAGTGCATGTGATGTCATCAATAAAGGGCATGTGATGTCATATATACAAAGGGTTGTTGTCTTAAAGGGTTGATATGGTGTCATGTATAGTGCACATGATGGCATACACATGCCGCCTGTGATGTCTTACATAGTTGGTGTGATGTCTTTGACAGAGTGTGGGGGGTGACATCTACAGTAGATGTGATGGCAGACAGGATGGGTTTCAAGTCAGATATAGAGCTTGTGTTGTCATACACACAGGGTGTGTGACATCATATATAGTGGATATGATGTCATAAACCTAGTGGGTGCCATGACATACAAACAATGGTATGATGTCATCAAGAGAGGACGTGATATAATAAATAGTGCCTATGGTTCCCTACATGCAGTGGGTGTGATTTCATACATACATAGTGTGTGATATCATCAATCAAGTGGGTGTGATTACACAGACACTGTGAGTGTGATGTTGGATACCGTGCTTGTACTGTCATTCATACACCATGCGAGATGACACATATACTGAGTATGATGTCATAAACATAGGAGGTGTCTTGTCATAGATTCAGTGGCTGTGATGTCACAAGTATAGTGTATGTGATGTCATATATAGTGGGATTGCTGTCATGAATAGACTGGATGTGACGTCAAGAATATAGTATTGTTATGTCATAAGGAGTGAGTGTGATGTCATATAAAATTCCTGTGATGTCATACATATAGTGGTTTTCATGTCACACACATAGTAGGTGTGGTATAACGAGTACACTAGAAATAATGGTCCAGCTACAGTGGATGCAATGACAGGTATCCTGGGTGTGATGACATGAATACAGTGGTTGTGATGTCATAGTGTGGTGTGATATCAGAAAGAGTGGATGCGATGTCATATGTAGTTCATATGATGTCATCCATACTGTGGCTGTGTTATCACACATACAATGGGGGTTGTATGATCGATAATCAGGGTGTGATGACAGAGACACAGTAGATGAGCTGTCAGATATAATCGGTGTGAGGTGAGATATAATAACTTTGATGTCATGAGTAGAGTGTTGTGATGTCATAAATGTTGGGTGAGATGTCATATAGAGTGCATAATGTGCCGTATATACAGTAGATATGATGTCATAAATAGAATGTGTGTTATATCATCGATACAGTGGGTTTGATGAGACAGACACAGACATGCAGAGTGTGATGTCATATATAGTGGTTGTACTGTCTTAACACAGTGTGTTTCATGTCAAATATAGTTGATATGTATTCACAAACATAGTGGGTATTATGTTACTGATACAGTCACTGTGATGTCTCAGGTATAGGGGATGAGATGACATAAACTGTGGATGTGATGTCATATATAGGAGATCCGATGTCATGAATGTGGTGTTTCTGATGTCCTAAATACTGATGATTGATATCATAAAGTCTGAATTTGATGTGATGTAGGGTGTGTATGATGTCATATGTGTGTCCAGTGTGAACACCTCCATAACTGTTGTGAAGGCATTGATAGAGCGGGTGTGATCACACAGATGCTGTGGCTGTGATATCAAATACAGTGGGTGAGATGCCAAATATAGTCATTTGGTTTTCATGAAACAGTATGGGTGATACTATATATTGGATATGATGTCATAAATATACAGGTTATGATGTCATTCCTATATGGGTGTGATGTCATAAAGTGTTCCAGTGATGTCATGCATACTGAATGTGATGTCATACATATAGTGTGTCATGTCATACAGAGAGTGGGTGTAATACAAATGATACACTGGATTTGATGACACAGATACAGTGGATGTAGTGTCAGATATAGAGGGTGAGGTGGCAGATATAACTTTTTTGTTGCCATGTGTGTGATGTCGTATATAGTGTGTGTGATGTCATGAATTCAGTGGATGTAATCTGGTTACTACAATGGTGTGAACTCAAAGAGTGCATGTGACTTTATGTATGGTGCATAAGGTGTCATATATAAAGTAGATGTGATGTTGTACATACAGTTGTTCAGAGATCATACTTAGAGGGGTTGTGAGGGATCAGATACTATGGATGCAATGTCAGATATCTTGGGAGTGATGTCATGAATACATTGCCTCTGATGTCATAAATAATGTGGGGTGATGTCATAAACTCTGGATGTGGCACCTTATATAGCGTATCTGATGTTAAACATATAGTGATTGCAATGTCATATATACAAAGGAGTGATATCATGGAATCGGTGGGTGTGAGACAGGTACAGTGGCTGTGATGGTACAAATATAGTGAATATGTTGTTGTATACAATGGATATGATGTCGACATATATAGAAGATGAGATCTCATAAATACATTAGGTGTGATATCATGAAAAGAGTGGATGTGTTGACAGAAATAGCATCGATACGAAGTCAGATATAGTAGGTGTGATTTCATAAAAATGGTGGATTGATTTCACAAAGTGAGGATATAATGTCTTCTATAGTGCAAAAGATGTTATACCTATGCCGAGTGTGATGTCATACAAAGAGTGGGTGTGATGCTCTCAATACAGTGGGTGTGATGACACAGACTAGTGACTGTGATGCCACATGGATAGTGTATAATTTGAACTGCATACAGGATGTGGTTTCATATGTCAAGTTTGTGCTGTCATAAGTAGAGTAGTGTGATGACATAAGAATTGGATATCATGTTATATATAGTTTATATGATGTCACACATACAGTGGGTATGATATCAATCAAAAGTGGGTGTGATATCAGTGGAGAGGTTGTGATGACAAAGATACAGTTGGTGTGATGTCTGATACAGGGGGTGTGATGTCATGCCTGAAGTGGATGTGAAGTCATAAAGATTGTAGCTTGGAGTGATAGAGTGGATGTGATGTCTTCTGTAGTGCAAATGATGTCATACATAAGCCGAGTGTCATGTAATCAACACAGAGGGTTGTGATGTCATATATAGTGGGTACGATGTCATAAATAGTGTGGACAGAATGTCTCACATATACTGGATGTGATATCATAAATATAGTAGCTCTGATATCATCAATAGAGCTGGTGTGATGACAGAGATACAGTGGACATGATGTCTAATATAGTGGGTGTGATGTCCTCAAAAGGGTGGTTTGAGGTCAGAGAGTGAGGCTGTGATGTGTTGTATAATGCAAACGATGCCACACATATTGCGAGTGTGATGTTATAAAAAGAGTGGGTGTGATGTCTATACAGTGGGTGTGACGACACATATAGTGGCTGTGATGTGACATGTTAAGTGTATATGTTGCACTCATACTGGATGTGGTTTCATATATAGAGGCTGTGATGTCATAAGTACAGTAGTGTGATGACATAAGGATTGGGTGTGTTGTTATCTATAGTTCATATGATGTCACACAGAAGGTGGGTGTGATGTCATACAAAATTGTGTTAGATGTCAGTGGAGACAGTGTGATGAAATAGATACAGTGGGTGGGATGTCTGATACAGGGGCTGTGTTGTGCTGTCTGAAGTGGATGTGACATCGTAAATACTGTGGTTTGGTGTGATAGAGTGTGTGCATTGTTATCTGCAGTGCAAAGGATGTCATACATATGCCGAGTGTTGTGGCATCAACCCAGAGTTTTGTGATGTCATACTTAGTGGATATTATGTCATAAATATAGTGGATATGATGGCACAGATATACTGGATGTGAGGTCATACATACAGTGGCTTGTGATGACATCGATAGAGTGGTTGTGATGACAGAATACAGTGGAAGTGAGGTCAGACAGAGTGGACCTGATGTCATACATAAAGTGGTGTGATGTCCTAAACTGTGAATGTGATGTCACATGTAGTACATACGATGTCATACACATAGTGGCTGTGATGTCATACATACAGTGGGTTTGGTAAAATTGATCCACTGGGTGTGATGACACAGATACAGTGTGTGTGATGTCAGACATAGTGGCTGTGAAGTTACACAATGGTTGTGTTGTCATAACAGTGTGTGTGATGCCATATTAAGTGGATATGTCATAAACATAGAGTGTGTGATGTCAGAGATACAGGCATTGTGTGATATCACACATATAGTGAATGTGATATCATAGAGAGTAGATGACATATCATATATAGTGCATGTGATGTCATCAATAAAGGGCATGTGATGTCATGAACACAAAGGGTTGTTGTCTTAAAGGGTGGATATGGTGTCATGTATAGTGCACATGATGGCATACATATGCCACCTGTGATGTCTTCCATAGTTAGTGTGATGTTTTTGACAGAGTGGGCGGGGTGACATCTACAGTAGATGTGATGGCAGATTGGATGGATTTCAAGTCAGATATAGAGCTTGTGTTTTCATACACTCAGGGTGTGTGACATCATATATAGTGGATATGATGTCATAAACATAGTGGGTGCCATGACATACAAACAATGGTATGATGTCATCAAGAGAGGATCTGATTTCATAAATAGTGCCTATGGTGTCCTACATGCATTGGGTGGGATTTCATACGTACAGAGGGTGTGATATCATCAATAAAGTGGGTGTGATTACACAGACACTCTGAAAGTGATGTCGGATACTGTGGTTTTACTGTCATTCATACACCATGTGAGATGTCATATATACTGAGTATGATGTCATAAACATAGGAGGTGTCTTGTCATAGATTCAGTGGCTGTGATGTCACAATTATAGAGTATGTGATGTCATATAGAGTGGGTGTGCTGTCATGAATAGAGTGGTTGTGACGTCAAGAATATAGTATTGTTATGTCATAAAGAGTGAGTGTGATATATAAATTTCCTGTGATGTCATACATATAGTGGTTTTCATGTCACACATATAGTAGTTGTGGTATAATCAGTACACTATAAATAATGGTCCAGCTACAGTGGATGTGATGACAGGTATCCTGGGTGTGGATACATTAATACAGTGGGTGTGATGTCATAGCGTGGTGTGATATCAGAAAGAGTGGATGTGATGTCATATGTAGTTCATATGATGTCATACATATTGTGGCTGTGTTATCATACATACAATGGGGGTTGTATGATCGATAATCTGGGTGTGATGACAGAGACACAGTGGATGAGGTGTCAGATATAATCGGTGTGAAGTGAGATATAATAACTTTGATGTCATGAGTAGAGTGTTTTGATGTCATAAATGGTGGGTGAGATGTCCTATACAGTGCATATTGTGCCATATATACAGTAGATGTGATGTCATAAATAGAGTGTGTGTTATATCATTGATACAGTGAGTGTGATCACACAGACACAGAAATGAAGAGTGGTATGTCATATATAGTGGTTGTATTGTCTTAACACAGTGTGTTTCATGTCAAATATAGTTGATATGTATTCACAAACATAGTGGGGGTTATGTTACCGATACTGTGGCTGTGATGGCAGAGGTATAGGGGATGAGGTGTCATAAACCGTGGATGTGATGTCATATATAGATCTAATGTCATGATTGCAGTGTTTGTGATGTCCTAAATACTGACGATTGATGTCATAAAGTCTGAATTTGATGTGATGTAGGGTGTTTATGATGTCATATGTGTGTCAAGTGTGAAGACTTCCATAACTGTTGTGAAGGCATTGATAGAGCGTGTGCAAAAACACAGATGCAGTGGCTGTGATGTCAAATATGTTGGGTGAGATGCCTGGTATAGTCATTGAATTGTCATGAAAGCAATATGGTGATAGCGTACAAATTGGATATTATATCATAAATATACTGGGTGTGATGTTATACATGGAGGGGTGTAATGCCATAAACAGTTGTTATGATAGCATGCATACTGAATATGATATCACATGTATAGTGTTTGTGATGTCATACAGAGATTGGGAGTGGGTAGAGCGGGTGTGACCACACAGATACAGTGGCTGTGATGTCAAATACAGTGGGTGAGATGCCAGGTATAGTCATTTTGTTTTCATGAAACAGTATGGGTGATATCATATATAATGGATATGATGTCATAAATATACTGGATTTAATGTCATAGCTATACAGGTGTGATGTCATAAAGTGCTCATGTGATGTCATGCATACTGAATGTGATGTCATACATATAGTGTTTAATGTCCTACAGAGAGTGGGTGTAATACAATTGATACACTGTGTTTGATGACACAGATACAGTGGATGCAGTGTAAGATATAGAGGGTGAGACAGCAGATACAACTTTTGGGTTGTCATGTGTGTGATGTCGTATATAGTGTGTGCGATGTCATGAATGCAGTGGATGTAATGTGGTTACTACAATGGTTTGAACTCACTGAGTGGATGTGAAGTTATGTATGGTGCATAAGATGTCATATATAAAGTGGTTGTGATGTCATAGATACAGGTGTTCAGAGATCCTACTTAGAGGGGTTGTAGGACACAGATACTGGGGATGCAGTGTTAGATATCGTGGGAGTGATGACATGAATACAGTGCATGTGATGTCATAAATAATGTGGTGTGATGTCATAAACTGTGGACGTGATACCTTATATAGTGTATCTGATGTTAAACATATAGTGGGTGCAATGTCATGTATACAAAGGGTGTGATATCATGGAAAGAGTGGCTGTGAGACACAGGTACAGTGGCTGTGACGGTACAAATATAGTGAATATGTTGTTGTATACAATGGATATGATGTTGACATATATAGAGGATGAGATATCATAAATACAATTGGTGTGATACCATCAATACAGTGGATGTGGTGACAGAAATAGCGTAGATATGATGTCAAATATAGTGGGTGTGATGTCATAAAAGTGGTGGTTTTATTTCATAAAGTGAGGATGTAATGTCTTCTATAGTGCAAAAGATGTTATACCTATGCCGACTGTGATGTCATACAAAGAGTGGGTGTGATGCTCTCAGTACAGTGGGTGTGATGACACAGACTAGTGACTGTTATGTCACGTGGATAGTGTATATTTTGAACTGCATACTGGATGTGGTTTCATATGTCAAGGTTGTGCTGTCATAGGTACAGTAGTGTGATGACATAAGCAGTGGATATGATGTTATATATAGTGCATATGACATCACACATATAGTGGGTGTGATGTCATTCAAAATTGAGTGTGCTAGCAGTGGAGAGGTTTTGATCACAAAGATACAGTTGGTGTGATGTCTGATACAGGGGATGCGATGTCATGCCTGAAGTGGATGTGAAGTCATAAAGATTGTGGCTTATTGTGATAGAATGGATGTGACGTCTTCTGTAGTGCAAATGATGTCATACATATGCCAAGTGTGGTGTAATCATCACCCAGGGCTGTGATGTCATACAATGAGGATACGATATCATAAATATACTGGACAGAATATCTCATATATACTGGATGTGATACCATACATATAGTGGCTGTGATATCCTCGATAGTGTTGGTGTGATGACACAGATACAGTGGACATGATGTCTAATATAGTGGGTTTGATGTCCTCAAAATGGTGGTTTGAGGTCAAAAAGTGAGGCTGTGATGTCTTGTATAATGCAAACGATGCCACACATATGGTGAGTGTGATGTCATAAAAAGAGTGGGTGTGATGTTGTCTATACAGTGGGTGTGGTGACACAGATAGTGGCTGTGATGTCACATGTTAAGTGTATATGTTGCCCTCATACTGGATGTGGTTTCACATATAGAGGCTGTGATATCATAAGTACAGTAGTGTGATGACATAAGGATTTGTTGTGATATTATATATAGTTCATATGATGTCACACAGAAGGTTGGTGTGACGTCATACTAAAGTGGGTGAGATGTCAGTGGGGACAGTGTGATTATATACATACAGCGGGTGCGATGTCTGATACAGGGGCTGTGATGTCATGCCTGAAGTGTATGTGACTTCATAAATACTGTGATGTGATGTGAAAGAGTGGATGCGACCTCATTTGTAGTGCAAAGGTTGTCATATATATGCTGAGTGTGGTGTCATCAACAAAGAGTGTTGTGATGTAATATTTACTGGATATTATGTCATAAATATAGTGGATATGATGTCAGAGATATACTGGATGTGATTTCATATATATAGTGTCTGTGATATCACTGATAGATTGGGTGTGATGACACATATACACTGGACGTGAGGTCAGATATAGTGGACTTGAGGCATATATAAAGTGGTGTGATGTCCTAAAGAGTTGATGTGGTATCATATGTAGTGCATATGATGTCATACATATAGGGGCTGTGATGTCATCCATACCCTGGGTTTAATAAAATTGATACAGTGGTTGTGATGACACAGATACAGTGGGGGTGATGTCAGATATAATGGCTGTTAACTTACACAATGCTTGTGTTGGCATAACACTATATGTGATGCCATATAAAGTGGATATGTCATAAACATAGAGTGTGTGATGTCAGAGATACAGGCATTGTGTGATGTCACACATATAGTGAATGTGATATCATACACCGTTGTAGATGACATGTCAAATATGGTGCATGTGATGTCATGAATACTGAGGGTTGTTGTCATAAAGGGTGGATATGATGTCATGTACAGTGCATATGATGGCATACATATGCCACTTGTGATGTCCTACATAGTTGGTGTGATGCCTTTGACACAGTGGCTGGGATGACATATACAATGGATGTGATAGAAGTTAGAACGGGTTTCAAGTTAGATATAGAGCTTTATAGATATGGATATATATATACTCCCTTCATCTTTTCCAGGAGAAGCTGCCAGGTCTCTACCTTCAGTAGGGACCTGAAGTTATGTGGGATCCAGGATTCTGCCAGCCCTCCCCATGTCACAATCGCACTTCCTCAGGCAGTCATTCAGAAAATGCAGTCCCTCTTTCTCCAATGAAAGCATCTCAAGGATCTTATTTTCCTAATGACAGCCCGTCTTCAGGTGTGATTGTGACAGGACCCCCAAGTCACCACGTGCCCACCAACCTGCTCCTGTCAAGAGGGAGTACTTCCCCTCAAGTCCCACTTTCACGCACATGGAGATGAGGGCATCTGGGTCTGCCCAAGGAGGGCTCCCAGTGGCGGCCAGGCCTGGTGTGGCCAGCTCTAGATTGCCAGGGTTTACCTCAGGTACCCTCCTGGTGAAGGACCAGAGGCATCCAGGTTGAACACTGAACCGCCTGAAACTTCTGAAAAACCTCTCCCTCCAGGGTTTCCTGAAGGAGAATCCCTGGTCAGTTGAGACACAGCTGGAGACCATCCTTCTGGATGAAGATTCTCCAGCCAAGTGAGCCCCAACTGGCTGTGGCACTGTTGCTAGAAGGTGGGTGCCTGGTTACAGGTTTCTGAGTTTTCTTAGGGTCTGCCATCGAGGAAGTGACTTCACCACCCAAGGGCCCCTTCCTGGGATTGACAGTTGACAGCCCTGCACATAGCCCTCAGGATTCTGAATGCTCATCCATCATCCACGCAGCTCTGGGCCACATTCAATTGCACCACATAACCCTCTGCACATCGCACGGGCAGGCTGTGTGTGCAGCTCTGAGTTGACAGACCTGGGCCCAGACTCACCTCCCATTTTCAACCTGTTCTCCATCCTGAATGAGTCCCTTTCTCTCAAAGCCTGTCAGTGTCCCCAGCTGCACACCGGGGCTGATGACCACATGGACTTCTAGGGATGTACTCAGACATAGGTGGGACAAGACCTGGAAAATATGGGAGTCCGTGTCTCAGGCAGGCAGTGCCTCCAGCCCCTGTAGGTTCGTCTTATTTTTATTCTCCTATCTGTCCCTCTTCTGATGAGAACCCACAGTCATTTTCGTATTCACTGTGCTTGGGTGTCTGTGTATGTGTCAGTATCTGTGCTCACTCTTTAGACAACAGAGGAACACTGCCCCCATTAGTGAAGAATTGTAAGCAAATTCTAGGATGTAATGTTATCCAGTTTCTAATGGATTAAAAGCTTGAACAAAACTCCTTAAACCATTTAGCTCCTAGAATGGAAGGGGTACTTTGTTCCTGTACATCAGTCTTGGCAATGAAATTTGGGAGTAATTTCAAAAGGAAAAGAAGTGAAAGGAAAAGTGAACAAGAGTGTGTACATCAAACTTGAAAGCCTCGCCATGGAGAACCATAAATAAAATGAGAAATGATGTATGAAATGGAGAATATATTCGCAATTGTCATGTCCAATAAGGGTTCGTATCCTAAATATATAAAAAGATACACAATTCAAAAGCAACGAAGCATACACGGAATCTCACTGAGAAATGGGGGTAAGTTCTGATTTGTCTGAGGCCTTACAAATACCTCAGAAATGAAGAGAAACAAAACAACTGTGAGACAAGGAAAGATATATGCATATTAAGAAAGGGTTCCAAAAAATATTAGCAACAGATAAGAAAAAAAGACACAGGGGAGGGGCCACAAATGAGCCTACTCAAGTGACAGCCCTTGATCCATGGCGTGACCATCTGTCTGCTTCCTGAGGGCAGCCTGACATAGTGCACTGACCCTCCCACTGCCCCGCACCCTGGTGTCATCACTGCCAGCACAGGCCGGGTGTCTACTCTGGAACATGAAGCATTCTCAGGTGTATCTGGCCCAGGAGGGCACACACAGTCTCTGTGAGCTGCCCAGGCTTCCTGTGGATCTCCTAACAACTCACATTTACCTCCTACATCTAAAGGCTGCTGCATCAGCGAGGGATCTGCCTGGTTCTCCTCCTGCCACTGACACTCATCCTTTGCCAGTGAGGGCTCAGGTGTCACTGGATCCTTTGAGCACCAGCTGGGCATGCCAGCTGAGGTTCCACCAGACAATGAGCACACCACACCATGTGATCTTGGTCCCAGGTTGGGGGTGGAGGCAGGGCTTTGATGGCGAGAGGATGAGGTGGACTCTCATGCGGGCTCACTCTGAGCTCTAGCCTCCCAGATGCTTCTCACAACATCCCAACCTCGTCCACATATCTCTTGGACTACTTTCCACTTTTCCAGGAGAAGCTGCCAGATATCTGCCTTCAGTAGGAACCTGAAGTTATGTGGGATCCAGGATTCTGCCAGCACCACCCCCATGCGACAATCCCACTTCCTCAGGTAGTCATTCAGATAATGGAGTCCCTCGCTCTTCAATGAAAGCACCTCAGGGATCCTATTTTGCTGCTGACAGCCAGTCCTCTGGTGTGACCGTGACAGGATCCCTAGGTTACCACATGCCCAGCAACCTGCTTCTGCTCAGAGGGAGAACATCCCCTCAAGTCCCACTTTCCCACACATGGAGATGAGGGCACCTGGCGCTGCCCAGGGAGGGCTCCCAGTGGTGGTATTGCCTGATGTGGCCAACTCTAGATTGTCTGGGGTTACCTTAGGTGCCCTCCTGTTAAAGAACCAGAGGCATCCATGTTGAGCACTGTACCACCTGAAACTTCTGAAAAACCTCTCCCTCCAGGGTTTCTTGAAGCAGAATCCCTGGTCAGTCAAGACACAGCTAGAGAACATCCTTCTGAATGAAGACTCTCCAGTCAAGTGAGCCCCACCTGGCTGTGGCGCTGTTGCTAGAAGGTGTGTGGCTGGTTGCAGGGTTCCGAGTTCTCTTAGGGTCTGCTGACGAGGAAATGACTTCACCACCCGGGGGCCCCTTCCTGGGATTGACAGTTGACAGCCCTGCACATAGCCCTCAGGATCCTGACCGCTCATCCCTCATCCACGCAGCCCCGGGCCTCACTCAGTAGCACGACACCCCCTCCACACAGCTCCTGAGCAGGTTGTGTATGCAGCTCTTGGTTGACAGACCTGGGACCAGACTCACCTCCCATTTTCAACCTGTTCTCCATCCTGAATGAGTCCCTTTCTCTCAAAGCCTCTGTGTCCCCAGATGCACACCGGGGCTGATGGCCACATGGACTTCTAGGAATGTCCTCAGACATAGGTGGGACAAGACCTGGAAAATATGGGAGTCCGTGTCTCAGGCAGGCAGTGCCTCCAGCCCCTGTAGATTCGTCTTATTATTGTTCTCCTATCTGTCCCTCTTCTGATGCCAACCCACAGTCCTTTTCATATTCACTGTGCTTGGGTGTGTGTATGTCTGTAGGTATCTGTGCTCACTCTCTAGAGGCCAGAGGAACACTGCCTGCAAATAGTGAAGGGTGGTTAGAGGATTCTTGGATCTAAGTCTATGCAATTTCTACCGGATTAAAACATTGAACAGAACTACTGAAACCATTTAGCTCTTAGAAAGGAAGCATTACTGTGTTGCTGTACATCAGTCTTGGCAATGAAGGTTGGGTGTAATTCCAAAAGCAAAAGAAGTGAAAGGAAAAGTGAACAAGCGTGAGTACATCAAACTCGAAAGCCCCACCACGGGGAACCGTCAATAAAATGAGAAATGAAGTATAAAATGTAGAACAAATTGGCAATTGTTATGTCCAATAAGGGTTTGAATCCTAAATATATAAAAAGACACACAATTCAAAAGCCGAGAAGCATGCAAGGAATCTCACTGAGAAATGGGGGTCATTTCAGATTTGTCTGAGGCCTTAAAAATAACTCAGAAATGAAGAGAAACAAAACACCTGTGAGACAAGGAAAGGTATACACATCTTAAATCAGGGTTCCAGAAAATATAAAAGACAGAATAGAAAAAAAGAACAGGGGAGGGGCCACAAACGAGCCTGCTCAAGTGACAGCCCTTGATCCATGGCGTGACCATCTGTCTGCTCCCTGAGGGCAGCCTGACATAGTGCACTGACCTCCCCCTGCCCCGCCACCTGGTGTCAGCACTGCCAGGGCAGACCAGGCGTCTACTCAGGAACATGAAGCGTTCTCAGGTGTATCTGGCCCAGGAGGGCACAGACAGACCCTGTCATCTGCACAGGCTTCCTGTGGGCCTCCTAACACCTCAGATTTACCTACTACATCTAAAGGCTGTCCCATCAGCGAGGGATCTGCCTG
>JAGTXW010001336.1:8724089-8735093 GCA_020226075.1 Hydropotes inermis
CTTACCTCTTCAGTCAAAGACAGAGAATCATTCTCATCCCGAGATGACATGGGGTTCACAGAACATTCCTCAAGCTGCTCTACTGAAATTGATGATCCTCTACACTTGACACGGTTGTCTCAGGGAGTCTCTAGAGTTTCCTATAGGGAGTCAAGCCACTTGTTCTGTATGATGTGGATCGCGGGGTGGTTATGGAGCCAATGCAAGGGAAATTGGCCTCATCTCAATTTGATTTTGGGTACACCGAGCAATTTTTCATTCCTGGGGTGACATCGGTGTTCTTCTCGTCTTGTGACAGAGTTGTTGGGGACTCTCTGGAGTTCAATCAAGCAAATTGAGGCTCCTTACGTATTTGATTGGAAAAACGCAATTGCTCTGGACACAATGCAGGGGAATTGGGCCTCCTCTCGCAGGGAGCGGTAAGTCTCATGGGTTTTTTCTAGTTGCGGCAGGAACCTGGGGTATATTCTTGAGTTATGATGGGGATGCCCGTTCTAAACGGGAGTTTGTTTACTGAAGTCAGGACACCTGTCTAGGTATGAGGGACAACTCGCGAAGCTAAACTAGGCTTGGTAGGACAATACGGCCTTTACTGGAGGTGAGGCGTGACGCCAAGCGTCCCTTATTAGTTGGCACAGTTACATTCGTATTCCTATCAATTTTGACGAAGAGTCAGGCATTGTAACCTTTTGAAGTATTAACTCAGAGCACCTCTCGATGTGTCCAAAGCATGTGAGGCCCTCTGTCCAGAAGATGTGGAGGACTATGGCTTTTTCTAGAGTCTCCACAGGGGATTCGGTCATCCCTTCATCTTGTGAGATAAAATATGAGACTGCATTTAAGCCACTGCAGGGAAACCCGGCCTTCTTTTGAGTCAGGGCATCTCGGGGTCCTTTCCACTTGAGCCAGAAAACACAGAGACCCTCTCACATAGCTATTTCTGAGGGAAGGCTCCTCTTGAGGTGCTTGAGACAGGGAATCATTCTCATCCCGAGATGATATGGGGTGCACGGAACATTACTCAAGCTGCTCTACTGAAATTGATGATCGTCTATACTGGAGACGGTGGTCTCAGCGAATCTCTCGAGGTTCCTAAAGGGAGTCAAGCCACTTGTTCTGTATGATGTGGATCGCGGGGTTGTTATGGAGCCAATGCTAGGTAAATTGGCCTCATCTCAATTTGTTTTTGTGTTCACCGAGAAATTGTGCCTTCCTGGGGTGACATCAGTGTTCTTCTCGTCTTGTGACAGTGTTGTTAGGGACTCACTGGAGATCAATCAAGCAAATCGAGGCTCCTTACGTGTTTGATTTGGAAAACGCTATTGCTCTGTACACAATGCAGGGAAATCGGGCCTCATCTCGCAGAGAGGGTAGAGTCTCATGGGTTTTCTCGAGTTGCGGCAGGAACCTGCAGTATATTCTCGAGTTACGGCGGGGATGTCCATTCGAAACTGAAGTTTGTTCAGTGAAGTCAGGACACCTGTCTAGGTATGAGGGACATCTCAGGAATGTTAACCAAGCATGGCAGGACAATACGGACGCTTCTGGAATTTAAGTGGGAGTTCAAGTCTCTTTTTCTATTTGACACAGTGAAATTGGGATTCCTAACTATATTAAAAAATTGTCAGGCATCGTCAACATTTCAAGCAGTGAACTCCACGTGGCTTTCGAGTTGTCTAAGGCATATTAGGCCCCTTTTTGACATGAAGTGGAGGCCTAGGACTTTCTGTAGTTTCTTTACAGCGGATTCAGACATCCTTTCATCTTGTGATATGAACGATGCGCATGCATGAAGCCTCTTCAGGGAAATTTGAGCTTCTTTCTACTCAGGGCATCTCGGGGTCCATTTCGCTTGAAGCATAAAACACAGGGTCCCTCTCACATACATATTCCTAAGGGAAAACTCCTCTTGAGGTGCCTGTGGAAAGATGGCTGACCTCTTCAGTCGAAGACAGGGAATCAGCTCTCATCTCCAGACGATATGGGGTGCCCGGTCTTTCATCCTGTTGCTTTACAGAAATTGATGTCCCTATAGACTTGAGATGGGTGTCTCAGGGAATCTCTGGATTGTTGTAAATGATGTCGAGCCGCTTGTTTTATATGATGTGGAATGCGAGATGGCTATGGATTCAATGAAGGGGAAATGTGCTTCATCTTGAGTCTATTTGGGGTACACCAATCTATTTAGCATTCCTGAGGTGATTTCAGTGCTCTTCTCTTGTTGTGACAGTGTTCTTGGGGATTCTCTTGAGTTGCATCAGGTAAATCGAGGTTCCTTACGTCTTTGATTGGGAACACGGAACTCCTCAGCACGAAATGCAGGGAAATCGGGCCTCATCTTGCGGCGAGGGGGAAGTCTCATGAGTTTTCTCGAGTTGCGGCAGGCCCCTGGTGTATATTCTCGAGTTACGGCGCAGATGGTCATTTGAAACTCAGGTTTGTTCAGCGAAGTCAGGACTCCTGTCTAGTTATGATGGACACCTCGGGAAGTTAAGCTATGCTTGGCAGGAAAACCAGACTCTTCTGGAGGTGAGCCTGGAGGCCAAGCGTCCCTTATAATTTGGCAGAGTTATATTGGTATTCCTATCAATTTTCACGAAGAGTCAGGCATCGTCTTCTTTTGAAGCAAGGAACTCAGTGCACCTCTCGACGTGTCAAAGGATGAGAGGCCCTCTGTCCAGAAGAGGTGGAGTTCTATGGCTTTCTCTAGAGTCTCCACAGGGGATTCGGTCATCCCTTCATCTTGTGAGATGGAATATGAGCCTGCATTTAAGCCACTGCAGGGAAATCCGGCCTTCTTTTGAGTCAGGGCATCTCGGGGTACATTCCACTTGAGGCAGAAAACACAGAGTCCCTCTCACATACCTATTATGAGGGAAGGCTCCTCTTGAGTTGCTTGTTGAAAGTTGGCTTACCTCTTCAGTCGAAGACAGGGAATCATTCTCATCCCGAGATGATATGGGGTGCACGGTACATTCCTCAAGCTGTTCTACTGAAATTGATGATCCTCTATACTTGAGACGGTTGTCTCAGGGAATCTCTCGAGGTTCCTAAAGGGAGTCAAGCCACTTGTTCTGTATGATGAGGGTAGCGTGATGGTTATGGAGCCAATGCAAGGGAAATTGGCCTCATCTCAATTTGATTTGGGGCACACCGATCTATTTTGTGTTCCTGAGGTGACATCATTGTTCTTCACGTCTGGTGACAGAGTTGTTGGGGCTCCCTAGATTTCAATCAAGCAAATTGAGGCTCCTTATCTGTTTGATTGGGATAACGCAATTGCTCTGCATGCAATGCAGGGGAATCGGGCCTCATCTCGTGGCGAGGGGGAAGTCTCATGGGTTTTCTCGAGTTGCAGCAGGCACCTGGGGTATATTCTCGAGTTACGACCGGGATGCCCATTCTTTTTTTTTTTTTTATTTGTAGTGAATTTTGTCATACATTGGAATAAAACAGCCATGGGTTTACATGTGTTCCCCATCCCGATCCCCACTCCCACCTTCCTCTCCACCCGCTATCCCTAGGTTTTCGCAATCCACCAGGTCCGAGAGCTTGTCTCATGCATCCAACCTGGGCTGGTGATCAGTTTCATCCTAGATACTATAGATGTTTCGATGCTGTTCTCTTGAAACATCCCACCCTCTCCTTCTCCCACAGAGTCTAAAAGACTGTTCTATAAATCTGCGTCTTTTTTTTTTTCTGTTCTGCATATAGAGTTATTATTAACATCATTCTAAATTCCATATATATGTGTTAGTATATTTTAATGTTCTTTATCTTTCTGGCTTACTTCACTCTGTATAATGGGCTCCAGTTTCATCCATCTCATTAGAATTGATTCAAATGAATTCTTTTTAATGGCTGCATAATATTCCATGGTGTATATGTACCACAGCTTCCTTATCCATTCATCTGCTGATGGGCATCTAGGTTGCTTCCATGTCCTGGTTATGATAAACAGTGCTGCGATGAACATTGGGGTGCATATGTCTCTTTCAGATCTGGCTTCCTTGGTGTGTATGCCCAGGAGTGGAATTGCTGGGTCATATGGAAGTTCTATTTCTAGTTTTTTAAGAAATCTCCACACTGTTCTCCATAGTGGCTGTACTAGTTTGCATTCCCACCAACAGTGTAAGAGGGTTCCCTTTTCTCCACACCCTCTCCAGCATTTATTGCTCGTAGACTTTTGGATAGCAGCCATCCTGACTGGCGTGTTATGGTACCTCATTGTGGTTTTGATTTGCATTTCTCTGATAATGAGTGATGTTGAGCATCTTTTCATGTGTTTCTTAGCCATCTGTATGTCTTCCTTGGAGAAGTGTCTGTTTAGTTCTTTGGCCCATTTTTTGATTGGGTCATTTATTTTTCTGGTGTTGAGCTGGAGGAGTTGCTTGTATATTTTTGAGATTAATCCTTTGTCTGTTGCTTCATTTGCTATTATTTTCTCCCAATCTGAGGGTTGTCTTTTCACCTTGCTTATAGTTTCCTTTGCTGTGCAAAAGCTTTTAAGTTTCATTAGGTCCCATTTGTTTATTTTTGCTTTTGTTTCTAATATCCTGGGATGTGGGTCATAGAGGATCCTGCTGTGATTTATGTCAGAGAGTGTTTTGCCTATGTTCTCCTCTAGGAGTTTTACAGTTTCTGGTCTTACATTTAGATCTTTAATCCATTTTGAATTTATTTTTGTGTATGGTGTTAGAAAGTGTTCTAGTTTCATTCTTTTACAAGTGGTTGACCAATTTTCCCAGCACCAATTGTTAAAGAGGCTATCTTTTTTCCATTGTATATCCTTGCCTCCTTTGTCAAAGATAAGGTGACCATATGCTCGTGGATTTATCTCTGGGCTTTCTATTCTGATCCATTGATCTATATATCTGTCTTTGTGCCAATACCATACTGTCTTGATGACTGTGGTTTTGTAGTATAGTCTGAGGTCAGGCAGGTTGATTCCTCCAGTTCCATTCTTCTTTCTCAAGATTACTTTGGCTATTCGAGGTTTGTTGTATTTCCATACAAATTGTGAAATTATTTGTTCTAGTTCTGTGAAAAATACCGTTGGAAGCTTGATAGGGATTGCACTGAATCTGTAGATTGCTTTGGGTAGTATGGCCATTTTGACAATGTTGATTCTTCCAATCAATGAACACGGTATATTTCTCCATCTGTTTGTGTCCTCTTTGATTTCTTTCATCAGTGATTTATAGTTTTCTATGTATAAGTCTTTTGTTTCTTTAGGTAGATATATTCCTAAGTATTTTATTCTTTTTGTTGCAATGGTGAATGGTATTGTTTCCTTAATTTCTCTTTCTGTTTTCTCATTGTTAGTGTATAAGAATGCAAGAGATTTCTGTGTGTTAATTTTATATCCTGCAACTTTACTATATTCGTTGATTAGCTCTAGTAATTTTCTGGTAGAGTCTTTAGGGTTTTCTATGTAGAGGATCATGTCATCTGCAAACAGTGAGAGTTTCACTTCTTCTTTTCCTATCTGGATTCCTTTTACTTCTTTTTCTGCCCTGATTGCTGTGGCCAACACTTCCAAGACTATGTTGAATAGGAGTGGTGAGAGTGGGCACCCTTGTCTTGTTCCTGATTTTAGGGGAAATGCTTTCAATTTTTCGCCATTGAGGGTAATGCTTGCTGTGGGTTTGTCATATATAGCTTTTATTATGTTGAGGTATCTTCCTTCTATTCCTGCTTTCTGGAGAGTTTTAATCATAAATGGATGTTGAATTTTGTCAAAGGCTTTTTCTGCATCTATTGAAATAATCATATGGTTTTTATCTTTAAATTTGTTAATGTGGTGTATCACATTGATTGATTTGCGGATATTAAAGAATCCTTGCAATACTGGGATAAAGCCCACTTGGTCATGTTGTATGATTTTTTTAATATGTTGTTGGATTCTGTTTGCTATTATTTTGTTAAGGATTTTTGCATCTATGTTCATCAGTGATATAGGCCTGTAGTTTTCTTTTTTTGTGGTATCTTTGTCTGGTTTTGTAATTAAGGTGATGGTGGCCTCATAGAATGAGTTTGGAAGTTTACCTTCTTCTGCTATTTTCTGGAAGAGTTTGAGTAAGATAGGTGTCAGCTCTTCTTTGAACTTTTGGTAGAATTCAGCTGTGAAGCCATCTGGTCCTGGGCTTTTGTTTGCTGGAAGATTTCTGATTACAGTTTCGATTTCCTTGCTTGTGATGGGCTTGTTAAGATCTTCTCTTTCTTCCTGGTTCAGTTTTGGAAAGTTATATTTCTCTAAGAACTTGTCCATTTCTTCCAAGTTGTCCATTTTATTAGCATAGAGCTGCTGGTAGTAGTCTCTTATGATCCTTTGTATTTCAGTGTTGTCTGTAGTGATCTCTCCATTTTCGTTTCTAATTTTGTTAATTTGGTTCTTCTCTCTTTGTTTCTTAATGAGTCTTGCTAATGGTTTGTCAATTTTGTTTATTTTTTCAAAAAACCAGCTTTTAGCTTTGTTGATTTTTGCTATGGTCTCTTTAGTTTCTTTTGCATTTATTTCTGCCCTAATTTTTAAGATTTCTTTCCTTCTACGAACCCTGGGGTTCTTCATTTCTTCCTTCTCTAATTGCTTTAGGTGTAGGCTTAGGTTATTTACTTGACTTTTTTCTTGTTTCTTGAGGTAGGCCTGTAATGCTATGAATCTTCCCCTTAGCACTGCTTTTACAGTGTCCCATAGGTTTTGGGTTGTTGTGTTTTCATTTTCATTCATTTCTATGGATATTTTGATTTCTTTTTTGATTTCTTCTATGATTTGTTGGTTATTCAGAAGCGTGTTGTTTAGCCTCCATATGTTTGAGTTTTTAATATTTTTTTTCCTGTTATTCAGATCTAATCTTACTGCACGGTGGTCAGAGAAGATGACTGGAATGATTTCAATTTTTTTGAATTTACCAAGACTAGATTTATGGCCCAGGATGTGATCTATTCTGGAGAAGGTTCCGTGTGCACTTGAGAAAAAGATGAAGTTGATTGTTTTGGGGTGAAAGGTCCTATAGATGTCAATAAGGTCTAGCTGGTCCATTGTGTCCTTCAAAGTTTGTGTTTCCTTGTTAATTTTCTGTTTAGTTGATCTATCCATAGTTGTGAGTGGGGTATAAAGTCTCCCACTATTATTGTGTTATTATTAATTTCCTCTTTCATCCTCATTAGTATTTGCCTTACATATTGTGGTGCTCCTATGTTGGGTGCATATATATTTATAATTGTTATATCTTCTTCTTGAATTGATCCTTTGATTATTATGTAGTGTCCTTCTTTGTCTCTTTTCACAGCCTTTATTTGAAAGTCTATTTTGAGTTCCGATCTATTTTGAGTTCCTGAGGTGACATCATTGTTCTTCTCGTCTGGTGACAGTGTTGTTCGGGTTCTCTAGAGTTCAATCAACCAAATCGAGGCTCCTTATGTGTTTGATTGGGAAAACACAATTGCTCTGCATGCAATGCAGGGGAATCGGGCCTCATCTCGTGGCGAGGGGGAAGTCTCATGGGTTTTCTCGAGTTGCGGCAGGCACCTGGGGTATATTCTCGAGTTACGACCGGGACGCCCATTCTTAACGGGAATTTGTTTAGTGAAGTCAGGACACGTGTCTAGGTATGACGGACACCTCGGGAAGCTAATCTGGGCTTGGTAGGACAATACGGAGGCTACTGGAGGTGAGGCGGGAGGCCAATTGTCCCTTATTAGTTGGCACAGTTATATAGGTATTCCTATCAATTTTCACGAAAAGTCAGGCTTCGTCACCTTTTGAAGCAATGAACTCAGCCCAACTCTCCATGTGTCAAAAGGATATGAGGCCCTCTGTCCAGAGGTGGTGGAGGACTATGGCTTTCTCTAGAGTCTCCTCAGGGGATTCGGTCATCCCTTCTTCTTGTGAGATGAAATATGAGCCTGCATTTAAGCCACTGCAGGGCAACCCGGCCTTCTTTTGAGTCAGTCATCTCGGGGTCCATTCCCTTGAGGCAGAAAACAAAGACTCCCTCTCACATACCTATTTCTGAGGGAAGGCTCCTCTTGAGGTGCTTGTGGAAAGTTGGCTTACCTCTTCAGCCGAAGACAGGGAATCATTCAAATCCCGAGATGATATGGGATGCACGGAACATTCCTCAAGCTGCTCTACTGAAATTGATGATCCTCTATACTTGAGACGGATGTCTCAGGTAGTCTCTAGAGGTTCCTAAAGGGAGTCAAGCCACTTGTTCTGTATGATGTGGATCGCGGGGTGCTTATGGAGCCAAAGCAAGGGAAATTGGCCTCATCTCAATTTGATTTTGGGTACACCGAGAAATTTTGCGTTCTTGAGGTGACTTCAGTGTTCTTCTCGTCTTGTGACAGTGTTGTTGGCGACTCTCTGGAATTCAATCAAGCAAATCGAGGCTCCTTACGTGTTTGATTGGGAAAACGCAATTGCTCTGGACACAATGCAGGGGAATCGGGCCTCATCTCGTGGCGAGGGAAAAGTCTCATGGGTTTTCTCGAGTTGCGGCAGGAACCTTCGGTACATTCTCGAGTTATGGCGGGGATGTCCATTCGAAACTTGAGTTTGTTCAGTGAAGTCAGGACACCTGTCTAGGTATGAGGGACATCCCAGGAATGTAAACTAGGCGTGGCAGGACAATATGGACCCTTCTGGAATTTAAGTGGGAGTTCAGGTCTCTTTTTCTGTTTGACACCGTGATATTGGGATTCCTAACTATTTTAAAAAATTGTCAGGCATCGTCAACATTAGAAGCAGTGAACTTCACGTGGCTTTCAAGTTGTCAAAGGCATGTTAGGCCCCTTTTTGAGATGAAGTGGAGGACTGGGGCTTTCTGTAGGATCTCTACAGGGGATTCAGACATCCTTTCATCTTGTGATATGAACGATGCGCATCCATGAATCTCTTCAGGAAAATTTGAACTTCTTTCTAATTGGGGCATCTCGGGATCCATTTGGCTTGAAGCATAAAACACATGGTCCCTCTCACATACGTATTCCTAAGGGAAATCTCCTCTTGAAGTGCTTGTGGAAAGATGGCTGACCTCTTCATTCGAAGACAGGGAATCAGCTCTCATCTGCAGACGATATGGTGTGCCCGGATCTTTCATCCTGTTGCTTTACTGAAAGTGATGTTCCTATAGACTTGAGATGGGTGTCTCAGGGAATCTCTGGATTGTTGTAAAGGATGTCAAGCCACTTGTTGTATACGATGTGGAATGCGAGAGGGCTATGGATTCAATGAAGGGGAAATGTGCTTCATCTTGAGTTGATTTGGGGTACACCAATCTATTTACCATTCCTGAGGTGACATCAGTGTTCTTCTCTTGTTGTGATAGTGTTCTTGGGGATTCTCTTCAGTTGCATCAGGTAAATCGGGTTCCTTACGACTTTGATTGGGAACACGGAACTCCTCAGCACGAAATGCAGGGGAATCGGGCCTCATCTTGCAGCGAGGTGGAAGTCTCACGAGTTTTCTCGAGTTGCGGCAGGCCCCTGGTGTATATTCTCGAGTTACGTCGCAGATGGCCATTTGAAACTCAGGTTTGTTCAGCGAAGTCAGGACTCCTGTCTAGTTATGACGGACAACTCGGGAAGTTAAACTATGCTTGGCCAGAAAACCAGACGCTTCTGGAGGTGAGCCGGGAGGCCAAGCATCCCTTATTAGTTAGCACAATTATATTGGTATTCCTATCAATTTTCACGAAGAGTCAGGCATCGTCACCTTTTGAAGCATTGAACTGAGCGCACCTCTCGAAGTCTCAAATGGATGTGAGGCCCTCTGTCCAGAAGACGTTGAGAACTTTGGCTTTCTCGAGGGTCTCCACAGGGGATTCAGACATCCCTTCATCTTGTGAGATGAAAGATGAGCCTGCATTTAAGGCACTGCAGGGAAAGCCGGCCTTCTTTTGAGTCAGGGCATCTCAAGGTCCTGTATACTTGAGGCAGAAAACACAGAGTCGCTGTCGCATACCTATTTCTGAGGGAAGGCTCCTATTGAGGTGTTTGTGGAAAGCTGGCTTAACTCTTCAGTCGAAGACAGGGAATCATTCTCATCCCCAGATGATATGGGGTGCACGGAAGTTTCCTCAATCTGCTCTAATGAAATTGATGCTCCTCTATACTTGAGACGGTTTTCTCAGGGAATGTCTCAACTTGCCTAAAGAGAGTCAAGCCACTTGTTCTGTATGATGAGAATCGGGGTATGCTTATGGAGCCAATCAAGGGAAATTGGCCTCAACTCAATTTGATTTGGGGCACACCGATCTATTTTGCGTTCCTGAGGTGACGTCATTGTTCTTCTCGTCTTGTCACAGTGTTTTGGGGGACTCTCTAGAGTTCAATCAAGCAAATCAAGGCTATTTATGTGTTTGATTGGGAATACGCAATTGCTCTGCATGCAATGCAGGGGAATCGGGCCTCATCTCGTGGTTAGGGGGGAGACTCATGGGTTTTCTCGAGTTTTGGCAGGCACCTGGGGTATATTCTCGAGTTACAACGGGGATGTGCATTATAAAAGGGAGTTTGTTTAGTGAAGTCCGGACACCTGTCTTGTATGATGGACACCTCGGGAAGCTAAATTAGGCTTGGTAGACAATACCGAGGCTACTGGATGTGATGCGGGAAGCCAAGCGTCCCTTATTAGTTGGCACAGTTATATTGGTATTCCTCTCAGTTTGCACGAAATCAGGCCTCGTCACCTTTTGAAGCAATGAACTCTGCGCACCTCTTGATTTGTCAAAAAGATGTGAGGCCCTCTGTCCAGAAGAGGTGGAGGAATATGGCTTTCTCTAGAGTCTCCCCAGGGGATTCGGTCATCCCTTCATCTTGTGAGATGAAAAATGAGCCTGCATTTAAGGCACTGCGTGGAAAACCGGGCTTCTTTTGAGTCAGGGCATCTCGGGGTCCATTATACTTGAGAGAGAAAACACAGAGTCGCCCTCACATAAATATTTTTGAGGGAAGGCTCTTCTTGAGGTGCTTGGGGAAAGCTGGCTTAACTCTTCAGTC
>JAGTXW010001336.1:9854650-9865447 GCA_020226075.1 Hydropotes inermis
AAAATTGTCAGACATCGTCAAAATTTGAAGCAGTGAACTCCACGTGGATTTCGAGTTGTCAAAGGCCTGTTAAGCCCCTTTTTGAGATCAAGTGGAGGCCTAGGGCTTTCTGTAGGGTCTCAACAGGGGACTCAGATATCCGTTCATCTTGTGATATGAACGATGAGCATACATGAAGCTTCTGCAAGGAAATTTGGACTACTTTCTAATCAGGGCATCTCGGGGTCCATTTCGCTTGAAGCATAAAACACAGGGTCCCACTCACATACATATTTCTAAGGGAAAACTCCTCTTGAGGTGCTTGTGGAAAGATGGCTTACATCTTCAGTCGAAGACAGGGAAATAGCTCTCATTTCCAGATGACATGGGGTGCCCGGATCTTTCATTCTGTTGCTTTACTGAAATTGAAGTTCCAATAGATTTGAGATGGGTGTCTCAGGGAATCTCTGGATTGTGATAAAATATGTCAACCCACTTGTATATGATGTGGAATGCGAGATGGCTATGGATTCAATGAAGGGGAAATGTGCTTCATCTTGAGTTGAATTGGGGTACACCAATCTATTTTGCATTCCTGAGTTGACCTCAGTGTTCTTCTCTTGTTGTGACAGTGTTCTTGGGGATTCTCTTCAGTTCCATCAGGGAAATTTATGTTCCTTACGTCTTTGAATGGGAACATGGAACTCCTCAGCACAAAATGCAGGGGAATCGGGCCTCTTCTTGCGGCGAGGGGGAAGTCTCATGAGTTTTCTCGAGTTGCGGCAGGCACCTGGTGTATATTCTCGAGTTAGGGGGGGGATGGCCATTTGAAACTCGGGTTTGTTCAGCGAAGTCAGGACTCCTGTCTAGTTATGGCAGACACCTCGGGAAGTTAAACTATGCTTGGCAGGAAAATACAGACGCTTCTGCAGGTGAGCCGGGAGGTCAAGTGTCCCTTATTAGTTGGCACAGTTATATTGGTATTCCTATCAATTTTCACGAAGAGTCAGGCATCGTCACCTTTTGAAGCATTGAACTCAGCACACCTCTCGAAATCTCAAATGGATGTGAGGCCCTCTGTCCAGAAGAGGTTGAGAACTATGGCTTCCTCTAGGGTCTCCAGAGGGGATTCAGACAACCCTTCATCTTGTGAGATGAAAAATGAGCATGCATTTAAGGCACTGCAGGGAAAGCCGGCCTTCTTTGAGTCAGGGCATCTCGGGGTCCATTATACTTGAGGCAGAAAACACAGAGTCGCTCTCACATACTTATTTCTGAGGGAAGGCTCATCTTGAGGTGCTTGTGGAAAGCTGGGTTACATCTTTTGTCTAAGACAGGGAATCATTCTCATCCCCAGATGATATGGGGTGCACGGAAGTTTCCTCAAGCTGCTCTAATGTAATTGACGATCCTGTATACTTGAGACGGTTTTCTGAGGGAATCTCTCGAGTTTCCTAAAGGGAGTCAAGCCACTTGATCTGTATGATGAGGGTCGCAGGATGGTTATGGAGCCAATGAAAGGGAAATTGGCCTCATCTCAATTTGATTTGGGGCACACCTATCTATTTTGCGTTTCTGAGGTGACATCTGTGTTTTTCGCGTCTTGTGACAGTGTTGTTGGGGACTCTCTAGAGTTCAATCAAGCAAATTGCGGCTCCTTATGTGTTTGATTGGGAAAACGCAGTTGCTCTGCAGGCAATGCAGGGAAATCGGGTCTCATCTCGTAGCGAGGGGGAAGTCTCATGGGTTATCTCGAGTTGCCGCAGGCACCTGGGGTATATTCTCGAGTTACGACGGGGATGCCCATTCTAAACGGGAGTTTGTTTAGTGAAGTCAGGACACCTGTCTAGGTATCACGGACACCTCGGGAAGATAAACTAGGCTTAGTAGGACAATACGGACGCTACTGGAAGTGAGGCGGGAGGCCAAGCGTCCCTTATTAGTTGGCACAGTTACATTGGTATTCCTATCAATTTTCACGAAAAGTCATGCTTTGTCACCTTTTGAAGCAATGAACTCAGCCCACCTCTCTTTGTTTCAAAGGGATGTGAGGCCCTCTGTCCAGAAGACGTGGTGTACTATTGCTTTCTCTAGAGCCTCCACAGGGGATTCGGTCATCCCTTCATCTTGTGAGATGAAATATGAGCCTGCATTTAAGCCACTGAAGGGAAACCCGGCCTTCTTTTGAGTCAGGGCATCTCGGGGTCCATTCCATTTGAGGCAGAATACACAGAGTCGCTCTCACATAACTATTTCTGAGGGAAGGCTCTTCCTGACCTGCTTGTGCATTGCCGGGTTACCTCTTCTGTCGAAGACAAGTAATCATTCTCATCCCCAGACGATATGGGGTGCACGGAAGTTTCCTCAAGCTGCTCTAATGAAATTGATGATCCTCTATACTTGAGACGGTTTTCTCAGGGAATCTCTCGAGTTTCCTAAAGGGAGTCAAGCCACTTGATCTGTATCATGAGGATCGTGATATGGTTATTTAGCGAATGCAAGGGAAATTGGCCTCATCTCTATTTGATTTGTGGCACACCTATCTATTTTGCGTTCCTGAGGTGACATCAGTGTCCTTCGCGTGGTGACAGTGATTTTGGGGACTCTCTAGAGTTCAATCAAGCAAATTGAGGCTCCTTATGTGTTTGATTGGGAAAACGCAATTGATCTGCAGGCAATGCAGGGGAATCGGGCCTCATCTCGTAGCGAGGGGGAAGTCTCATGGGTTTTCTCGAGTTGCGGCAGGCACCTGTCGTATATTCTCGAGTTACGACGGGGATGCCCATTCTAAACTGGAGTTTGTTTAGTGAAGTCAGGACACCTGTCTAGGTATGACGGACACCTCGGGAAGCTAAACTAGGCTTGGTAGGACAATATGGACGCTACTGGAAGTGAGGCGGAAGGCCAAGCGTCCCTTATTAGTTGGCACAGTTACATTGGTATTCCTATCAATTTTCCCGAAAAGTCAGGCATCGTCACCTTTTGAAACAATGAACTCAGCCCACCTCTCGATGTTTCAAAAGGATGTGAGGCTCTATGTCCAGAGTGGTGGAAGACTATTGCTTTCTCTAGAGTCTGCACAGGGGTCTCGGTCATCCCTTCATCTTGTGAGATGAAATATGAGCCTGCATTTATGCCACTGCAGGGAAACCCGGCCTTCTTTTGAGTCAGGTCATCTCGGGGTCCATCCCACTTGAGGCAGAAAACACAGAGTCGATCTCACATACCTATTTCTGAGGAAAGGCTCCTCTTGAGGTGCTTCTGGAAAGTTGGCATACCACTTCAGTTGAAGACAGGGAATCATTCTCATGCTGAGATGATAATGGGTGCACGGAACATTCCTCAAGCTGCTCTACTGAAATTGATGATCCTCTATACTTGAGACGGTTGTCTCAGGGAATCTTTCGAGGTTCCTAAAGGGAGACAAGCCAATTGTTCTCTATGATGTGTATCACGGGATGCTTATGGAGCCAATGCAAGGGAAATTGGCCTCATCTCAATTTGATTTTGGGTACACCAAGCAATTTTGCATTCCTGGGGTGACATCAGTGTTTTCTCGTCTTGTGACAGTGTTGTTTTGGAGTCTCTGGAGTTCAATTAAGCAAATCGAGGGTCCTTAAGTGATTGATTCGGAAAATACAATTGTTCTGGACACAATGCAGGGGAATCAGGCCTCATCTCACGAAGAGGGGAAAGTCTCATGGGTTTTCTCGAGTTCCAGCAGGACCCTGGGGTATATTCTCGAGTTACGGCAGGGATGTCCATTTGAAACTGGAGTTTGTTCAGTGAAGTCTGGACACCTGTCTAGGTATGAGGGACAACTCAGGATTGTATACTAGGCGTGGCAGGACAATACGGACGCTTCTGGAAGTTAAGTGGGAGTTCAGGTCTCTTTTTCTATTTGAGACAGTGATATTGGGATTCCTAACTATATTAAAAAATTGTCAGGCATCTTCAAAATTTGAAGCAGTGAACTCCACGTGGCTTTCGAGTTGTCAAATGCATGTTAGGCCACTTTTTGAGATGAAGTGGTGGCCTAGCGCTATCTGTAGTCTCTCTACAGGGGACTCAGACATCCTTTCATCTTGAGATATGAACGATGAGCATGCATGAAGTATCTGCAGGGAAATTTGGACTTCTTTCTAATCAGGGCATCTCGGAGTCCATTTCGCTTGAAGCATAAACCACAGGGTCCCTCTCACATACATATTCCTAAGGGAAAACTCTTCTTGAGGTTCTTGTGGAAAGATGGCTTACCTCTTCAGTCGAAGACAGGAAGTCAGCTCTAATCTCCAGACGATATTGGGTGCCCGAATCGTTCATTCTGTTGCTTTACTTAAATTGATGTTCCTATAGACTTGAGATGGGTGTCTCAGGGAATCTCTGGATTGTTGTAAAGGATGTCAAGCCACTTGTTGTATATGACGTGGAATGCGAGATGGCTATGGATTCAATGAAGGGGAAATGTGCTTCATCTTGAGTTGATTTGGGGTACACCAATCTATTTTGCATTCCTGAGGTGTCATCAGTGTTCTTCTCTTGTTTTGACAGTGTTCTTGCGGATTCTCTTCACTTCCATCAGATAAATCGAGGTTCCTTACATCTGTGAATGGAACACGGAACTCCTCAGCATGAAATGCAGGGGAATCGGGCCTCTTCTTGCTGCGAGGGAGAAGTCTCATGAGTTTTCTCGAGTTGCGCCAGGCACCTGGGGTATATTGTCGAGTTACTTCGGGGATGGCCATTTGAAACTCAGGTTTGTTCAGCGAAGTCAGGACTCCTGTCTAGTTATGACAGACACCACGGAAAGTTAAACTATGCTTGGCAGGAAAATACAGATGCTTCTGGAGGTAAGCTCGGAGACCAAGCGTCCCTTATTAGTTGCCACAGTTATATTGGTATTCCTATCAATTTTCACGAAGAGTCAGGCATTGTCACCTTTTGAAACATTGAACTGAGCGCACCTCTCGAAGTCTCAAATGGATGTGAGGCCCTCTGTCCAGAAGAGGTTGAGAACTATGGCTTTCCCTAGGGTCTCTACAGGGAATTCAGACATACCTTCATCTTGTGAGATGAAATATGAGCCTGCATTTAAGGCACTGCAGGGAAAGCCGGCCTTCTTTTGAGTCAGGGAATCTCGGGGTCCATTATACTTGAGGTAGAAAACACAGAGTCGCTCTCACATACCTATTTCTGAGGGAAGGCTCCTCTTGAGGTGCTTGTGGAAAGCTGGCTTACCTCTTCAGTCAATGACAGGGAATCATTCTCATCCCCAGATGATATGGGGTGCACGGAAGTTTCCTCAAGCTGCTCTAATGAAATTGCTGATCCTCTATACTTGAGACGGTTTTCTCAGGGAATCTCTCTAGTTTCCTAAACGGAGTCAAGCCACTTATTCTGTCTGATGATGATCTTGGGATGGTTATGGAGCCAATGCAAGGGAAATTGGCCTCATCTCAATTTGATTTGGGGTGCACCTATGTATTTTGCATTCCTGAGGTGACATCAGTGATCTTCTCCTCTGGTGACAGTGTTGTTGGGGACTCTCTAGAGTCCAATCAAGCAAATCGAGGCGCCTTATGTATTTGATTTTGAAAACGCAATTGCTCTGCATGCAATGCAGGGGAATCGAGCCTCATCTCGTGGCGAGGGGAAGTCTCATGGGTTTTCTCGAGTTGCGGCAGGCACCTGGGGTATATTCTCGAGTTACGACGCGGATGACTATTCTAAACTGGAGTCTGTTTAGTGAAGTCAGGACACTTGTCTAGGTATGACAGACAGCTCGGGAAGCTAAACTAGGCTTGGTAGGACAGTACGGAGTCTACTGGAAGTGAGGCGGGAGGCCAAGCGTTCCTTATTAATTGGCACAGTTATATTGGTATTCCTATCAATTTTCACGAAAAGTCAGGCATCGTCACCCTTTGAAGCAATGAACTCAGCCCACCTCTCGATGTGTCAAAATGATGTGAGGCCCTCTGTCCAGAAGAGGTGGAGGACTATGGCTTTCTCTAGAGTCTTCACAGGGGATTCAGTCATCCCTTCATCTTCTCAGATGAAATATAAGCCTGCATTTAAGCCACTGTAGAGAAACCCGGCCTTCTTTTGAGTCAGGTCATCTCGGGGTCCATTCCACTTGAGGCAGAAAACAGAGAGTCCCTCTCACATAACTATTTCTGAGGGAAGGCTCCTCTTGAGGTCCTTGTGGAAAGTTGGCATACCTTTTCAGTCGAAGACAGGGAATCATTCTCATCCTGAGATGATATGGGGTGCACGGAACATTCCTCAAGCTGCTCTACTGAAATTGATGATTCTCTATACGTGAGACGGTTGTCTCAGGGAATCTTTCGAGGTTCCTAAAGGGAGTCAAGCCACTTGTTCTCTATGATGTGGATGGCGGGGTGCTTATGGAGCCATTGCAAGGGAAATTGGCCTCATATCAATTTGATTTAAAGTACATCGAGCAATTTTGCATTCCTGGGGTGACATCCGTTTTCTTCTCATCTTGTGACGGTGTTGTTGGGGATTCTCTGGAGTTCAATCAAGCAAATCGAGGCTCCTTACGTGTTTGATTGGGAAAACGCAATTGCTCTGCACACAATGCTGGGGAATCGGGCATCATCTCGTGGTGAGGGGAAAGTCTCTTGGGTTTTCTCGACTTGCGGAAGGAACCTGGTGTATATTCTCGAGGTATGGTGGGGATGTCCATTCGAAACTGGAGTTTGTTCAGTGAAGTCAGGACACCTGTCTAGGTATGAGTGACAACTCAGGAATGTAAACTAGGCGTGGCAGGACAATATGGACGGTTCTGGAAGTTAAGTGGGAGTTCAGGTCTCTTTTTCTATTTGACAGAGTGATATTGGGATTCCTAACTATATTAAAAAATTGTCAGGCATCGTCAACATTTCAAGCAGTGAACTCCACGTGGCTTTCGAGTTGTCAAATGCATTTAGGCCACTTTTTGAGATGGAGTGGAGGCCTAGGGCTTTCTGTAGGGTCTCTACAGGGGACTCAGACATCCTTTCATCTTGTGATATGAACGATGAGCATGCATGAAGCCTCTGCAGGGAAATTTGGACTTCTTTCTAATTAGGGCATCTCGGGGTCCATTTCGCTTGAAGCATAAAACACAGGGTCCCTCTCACATACATATTCCTAAGGGAAAACTACTCTTGAGGTGCTTGTGGAAAGATGGCTTACCTCTTCATTGGAAGACAGTGAATCAGCTCTCATCTCCAGACTATATGGGGTTCCGGGTCTTTCATCCTGTTCCTTTACTGAAATTGATTTTCCTATAGACATGAGATGGGTGTCTCAGTTAATCGCTGGATTGTTGTAAACGATGTCAAGCCACTTTTTGTATATGATGTGGAATGCGAGATGACTATGGATTCAATGAAGGGGAAATGTGCTTCATCTTGAGTTGATTTGGGGTACACCAATCTATTTTGCGTTCCTGATGTGACATCAGTGTTTGTCTCTTGTTGTGACAGTGATCTTGAGGATTCTCTTCAGTTCCATCAGGGAAATCAAGGTTCCTTACGTCTTTGAATGGGAAAACGGAACTCCTCAGCACGAAATGCAGGGGAATCGTTCATCTTCTTGCGGCAAGGGGAAGTCTCATGAGTTTTCTCGAGTTGCAGCAGGCACCTGGTATATAATCTCGAGTTACCCCGGAGATGGCCATTTGAAACTCGGGTTTGTTCAGCGAAGTCAGGACTCCTGTCTAGTTATGACGGGCACCTCGGGAAGTTAAACTATGCTTGGCAGGAAAATACATACGCTTCTGGAGGTGAGTCGGGAGGCCAAGCTTCCCTTATTAGTTGGCACAGTTATATTTGTATTCCTATCAATTTTCACGAAGAGTCAGGCATCGTCACCTTTTGAAGCATTGAAATCAGCACACCTCTCAAAGTCTCAAATGGATGTGAGGCCCTCTGTCCAGAAGAGGTTGAGAACTATGGCTTTCTCTAGGGTCTCCACAGGGGATTCCGACATCCCTTCTTCTTATGAGAAGAGAGATGAGCCTGCATTTAAGGCACTGCAGGGAAAGCTGGCCTTGTTTTGAGTCAGGGCATCTCGGGGTCCATTCCACTTGAGGCATAAAACAAAGAGTCCCTCTCACATACCTATTTCTGAGGGAAGGCTCCTCTTGAGGTGCTTGTGGAAAACTGGCATACCTCTTCAGTCGAACACAGGGAATCATTGTCATCCCGAGATGATATGGGGTGCACGGAACATTTCTCAAGCTGCTCTACTGAAATTGATGATCCTCTATACTTGAGATGGTTGTCTCAGGGAATCTCTCGAGGTTCCTAAAGGGATTCAAGCCACCTATTCTGTATGATATGGATCGCTGGTTGGTTATGGAGACAATGTAAGGGAAATTGGCCTCATGTCAATTTGATTTTGGGTACACTGAGCAATTTGCATTCCTGGGGTGACATCAGTGTTCTTCCCCTCTTGTGGCAGTGTGGTTGGGGACTCTGTGGATTTCAATCAAGCAAATCGAGGCTCCTTACGTGTTTGATTTGGAAAACGCAATTGCTCTGGACACAGTGCAGTGTAATCAGGCCTCAGCTCGCAGAGAGGGTAATGTCTCATGGGTTATCTCGAGTTGCGGCAGGAACCTGGTTTATGTTCTCGAGCTACGGCGGGGATGTCCATTCGAAACTGGAGTTTGTTCAGTGAAGTCAGGACACCTGTCTAGGTATGAGGGACACCTCAGGAATGTAAACTAGGCGTGGCAGGACAATACGGACGCTTCTGAAAGTTAAGTGGGAGTTCAGGTCTCTTTTTCTATTTGACAAAGTGATACTGGGATTCCTCACTATATTAAAAAATTGTCAGTCATTGTCAACATTTCAAGTAGTGAACTCCATGTGGCTTTAGAGGTGTCAAAGGCAAGTTAGGCCCCTTTTTGAGATGAAGTGAAGGCCTAGGGCTTTCTGTAGGGTCTCTACAGTGTACTCAGACATTCTTTCATCTTGTGATATGAACGATGAGCATGCATGAAGCCTCTGCAGGGAAATTTGGACTTCTTTCTAATCAGGGAATCTCGAGGTCCATTTCGCTTGAAGCATAAAACACAGGGTCCCTCTCACATACATATTCCTAAGGGAAAACTCCTCTTGAGGTGCTTGTGGAAAGATGGCTGACATCTTCAGTCGAAGACAGGGAATCAGCTCTCATCTCCAGACGATATGGGGTGCCCGTGTCTTTCATCCTGTTGCTTAACTGAAATTGATATTCCTATAAGCTTCAGATGGGTGTCTCAGGGAATCTCTGGATTGTTGTAGAGGATGTCGAGCCACTTGTTATACATGATGTGGAATGCGAGATGGATATGTATTCAATGAAGGGGAAATGTGCTTCATCTTGAATTTATTGTTGTACACCAGTCTATTTTGCATTCCTGAGGTGATATCAGTGTTCTTCTCTTGTTGTGACAGTGTTCTTGGGGATTCTCTTCAGTTCCATCAGGGAAATCGAGGTTCCTTACGTGTTTGCTTGGGAACACGGAACTCCTCAGCATGAAATGCAGGGGAATCGGGCCTCATCTTGCAGCGAGGGGGAAGTTTTATGAGTTTTCTCGAGTTGGGGCAGGAACCTGGTGTATATTCTCGAGTTACGGCCGGGATGGCCATTTGAAATTCGGGTTTGTTCTGCGAAGTCAGGACTCCTGTCTAGTTATGACGGACACCTAGGGAAGTTAAACTATGCTTGGCAAGAAAATACATACGTTTCTGGAGGTGAGCCGGGAGTCCAAGCTTCGCTTATTAGTTTGCACAGTTATATTGGTATTCCTATCAATTTTCACGAAGAGTTAGACATCGTCCCCTTTTGAAGCGTTGAACTCAGCGCATCTCTCGAGGTCTCAAATGGATGTGAGGCCCTCTGTCCAGAAGAGGTTGAGAACTGTGGTTTTCTCTAGGGTCTCCACAGGGGATTCAGACATCCTTTCATCTTGTGAGATGAAAGATGAGCCTGAATTTAAGGCACTGCAGGGAAAGCTGGCCTTCTTTTGGGTCAGGGAATCTCGGGGTCCAATATACTTGCGGCAGAAAACACAGAGTCGGTTTCACATACCTATTTCCGAGGGAAGGCTCCTCTTGAGGTGCTTGTGGAAAGCTGGGTTACCTCTTCAGTCGAAGACAGGGAATCATTCTCATCCCAAGACGATATGGGGTGCACAGAAATTTCCCCAAGCTGCTCTAATGAAATTCATGATACTCTATACTTGAAACGGTTTTCTCTGGGAATCTCTCGAGTTTCCTAAAGGGAGTCAAGCCACTTGTTCTGTATGATGAGGATCAAGGGATGGTTATGTAGCCAATGCAAGGGAAATTGGCCTCATCTCAATTTGATTTGGGGCACACTGATATATTTTGCGTTCCTGAGGTTACATCAGTGTTCTTCTTGTCTTGTGACAGTGTTGTTGTGACTCTCTATAGTTCAATCAAGCAAATCGAGGCTCCTTTTGTGTTTGACTGGGAAAACGCAATTGCTCTACATGCAATGCAGAGGCATCGGGCCTCATCTCATGGCGAGGGGAAGTCTCATGGGTTTTGTCGAGTTTCGGTAGGCACCTGGGGTATATTCTCGAGTTACGACGGGGATGCTCATTCTACACGGGAGATTGTTTAGTGAAATCAGGACACCTGTCTAGTTATGACGGACAGCTCGAGAAGCTTAATTAGGCTTGATAGGATAACACGGAGTCTACTGGAGTTGAGGCCGGAGGCCAAGCGTCCCTTATTAGTTGGCACAGTTTTATTGGAATTCCTATCAATTTTCACGAAGACTCAGGCATCGTCACCT
>JAGTXW010001336.1:10715299-10738905 GCA_020226075.1 Hydropotes inermis
TTTCCTGCAGTGGCTTAAATGCAGGCTCATATTTCATCTCACAAGATGAAGGGATGACTGAATCCCCTGTGAAGAATCTGGAGAAAACCATAGTCCTCCACCTCTTCTGCACAGAGGGCCTCACATCCTTTTGACACATCGAGAGGTGCGCTGAGTTCATTGCTTCAAAAGGTGACGATGCCTGACTCTTCGTGAAAATTGATAGGAATACCAGTATAACTGTGTCAACTAATATGGACGCTTAACCTCCCACCTCACCTCCAGTAGCGTCCGTATTGTCCTACCAAGCCTAGTTTAGCTTCCCGAGGTGTCCGTCATACCTAGACAGGTGTACTGTCTTCACTAAACAAACTCCCGTTGACAATGGGCATCCCCATCGTAACTCGAGAATATACAACAAGTGCCTGCCGCAACTCGAGAAAACCGATGAGAATTCTACCTCGCCACGAGATGAGGCCCGATTCCCCTTCAATGCATTTAGAGCAATGGTGTATTCCCAATCAAACACATGAGGAGCTTCGATTTGATTGAATGAACTCTAGAGAGTCCCCAACAACACTGTCACAAGACGAGAAGAACAATGATGTCACATCAGGAACGCAAAATAGATCAGTGTGCCCCAAAACAACTGAAGATGAGGCACATTTGCCCTTCATTGAATCTATAGACATCTCGCATTCCACATCATATACAACAAGTGGCTTGACATCCTTTACAACAGTACAGAGATTCACTGATACACCCATCTCAAGTCTATAGGAACATCAATTTCAGTAAAGCAACAGGATGAAAGACCCGGGCACCCCAGATCGTCTGGAGATGAGAGCTGATTCCCAGCCTTCGACTGAAGAGGTAAGCCATCTTTCCACAAGCACCTCAAGAGGAGATTTCCCTTAGGAATATGTATGTGAGAGGGACCCTGTGTTTTCTGCTTCAAGGTAAATGGAGCCCGAGATGCCCTGAGTAGAAAGGAGTCCAAATTTCCCTGCAGAGGCTTCATGCATGCTCATCGTTCATATCACAAGATGAAAGGATGTCTGAGTTCCCTGTAGAGACCCTACAGAAAGCCCTAGGCCTCTGTTTCATCTCAAAAAGGGGCCTAACATGCCTTTGACAATTCGAAAGCCACGTGGAGTTCACTGCTTCAAATTTTGACGATGCCTGACAAATTTTTAATATAGTTAGGAATCTCAATATGACTGTTTCAAATAGAAAAAGAGACATGAACTCCGACTTAACTTCCAGAAGCGTCCGTATGGTCCTGCCACGCCTAGTTTACATTCCTGAGTTGTCCCTCATACCTAGACAGGTGTCCTGACTTCACTGAACAAACTCCAGTTTCGAATGGCCATCCCCGCCGTATCTCGAGAATGTACCACAGGTTCCTGCCGCAACTCGAGAAAATGCATGAGACTTTACTCTCGCGGCGAGATGAGGCCCGATTCCCCTGCTTTGTGTCCAGAGCAATTGTTTTTTCCCAATCAAACACGTAAGGAGCCTCGATTTGCTTGATTGAAGTCCAGAGAGTCCCCAACAACACTTTCACAAGACGAGAAGAACACTGATGTCACCCCAGCAATGCAAAATTGCTCGGTGTACCCAAAATCAAAATGAGATGAGGCCAATTTCCCTTGCATTGGCTCCATAACCACCTCGCGATCCACATCATACAGAACAAGTGGTTTGACACCCTTTAGGAACCTCGAGACATTCCCTGAGACAACCGTCTCAAGTATAGAGGATCATCAATTTCAGTAGAGCAGCTTGAGGAGTGTTCCGTGCACCCCATATCATCTCGGGATGAGAAAGATTCCCTGTCTTCGACTGAAGAGTTAAGCCAACCTTCCACAAGCACCTCAAGTGGATCCTTCCCTCAGAAATAGGTATGTGAGAGTGACTCTGTGTTTTCTGCCTCAAGTGGAATGGACCCCGAAATGCCCTGCCTGAAAAGAAGACCGGGTTTCCCTGCAGTGGCTTAATGCAGGCTCATATTTAATCTCACAAGATGAAGGGATGACGGAATCACCTGTGAGACTCTAAAGAAAGCCATAATTCTTCACCTCCTCTGGACAGAGGGCCTCACATCCTTTTGACACAACGTGAGGTGAGCTGAGTTCATTGCTTCAAAAGGTGACGATGCCTGACTCTTCATGAAAATTGATAGGAATACCAATATAACTGTGCCAACTAAGAAGGAACGCTTGGCCTCCCGCCTGAACTCCAGTAGGGTCCGTATTGTCCTACCAAGCCTAGTTTAGCTTCCCGAGGTGTCCATCATACCTAGACAGGTGACCTGACTTCATTAAACAAACCCGTTTAGAATGGGCATCCCCGTCGTAACTCGAGAATATACCCCAGGTGCCTTCCGCAGCTTGAGAAAACGCATGAGACTTCCCCCTCGCCACAAGATGAGGCCCGAATCCCCTTCATTGCATGCAGAGCAATGGCATTTTCCCAATCAAACACAAAAGGAGCCTCTATTTGCTTGACTGAACTCTAGAGAGTCCCCAACAGCACTGTCACAAGACGAGAAGAACAGTGATGTCAACTCAGGAACGCAAAATAGATCAGTGCGCCCCAAATCAAATTGAGATGAGGCCAATTTCTCTTGCATTCGCTCCATAACCATCCCGCAATCCTCATCATACAGAACAAGTGGCTTAACTCCCTGTAGGAAACTCGAGAGATTGCCTGAGAAAACCGTCTCAAGTATAGAGGATCATCAATTTCATTAGAGCAGCTTGAATAAACTTCCGTGCACCCCACATCGTCTGGGGATGAGAATGATTCCCTGTCTTCAACTGAAGAGGTAAGCCAGCTTTCCACAAGCACCTCAAGAGGAGCATTCCCTCAGAAATAAGTATGTGAGAGCGACTCTCTGTTTTATGCCTCATGTTTAATGGACCCTGTGATGCCCTGACTCAAAAGAATCCGGGTTTAACTGCAGTGCCTTAAATTCAGGCTCATCTTTCATCTCACAAGATGAAGGGTTGTCTCAATCCCCTGTGGAGACCGTAGAGAAAGCCATAGTTCTCACCGTCTTCTGGACAGAGGGCATCACACCCATTTCAGACTTCGAGAGGTGCGCTGATTTCAGTGCTTCAAAAGGAGACGAGGCCTGACTCTTCGTGAAAATTGATAGGAATACCAATATAACTGTGCCAACTAATAAGGGAAGCTTGGCCTCCCGTGTCACATCCAGAAGCATCTGTATTTTCCTGCCAAGCATAGTTTAACTTCCCGAGGTGTCCGTCATAACTAGACAGGAGTCCTGACTTCGCTGAACAAACCCGAGTTTCAAATGGCCATCCCTGCCGTAACTCGAGAATATACACCAGGTGCCTCCCACAACTCGAGAAAACTCATGAGACTTCCACCTCGCCGCAAGATGAGGCCCGATTCCCCAGCATTTCGTGCTGAGAAGTTCTGTGTTCCCAATCAAAAACGTAAGAAACCTCGATTTCCCTGATGGAACTGAACAGAATCCCAGAGAACACTGTCACGACAAGAGAAGAACACTGATGTCACCTCAGGAATGCGAAAAGATTGTTGTACCCCACATCTACTGAAGATGAAGCACATTTGCCCTTCATTGAATCCATAGCCATCTCGCATTCCACATCATATAGAACAAGTGGCTTGACATCCTTTACAACAATCCAGAGATTCCCTGAGACACCCATCTCATGTCTATAGGAACATCAATTTCAGTAAAGCAACAGGATGAAAGACCCGGGCACCCCATATCGACTGGAGATGAGAGCTGATTGCCTGTCTTTGACTGAAGGGGTAAGCCAACTTTCCACCAGCACCTCAAGAGGAGCCTTCCGTCAGAAATAAGTATGTGAGAGGGACTCTGTGTTTTCTGCCTCAAGTGGAATGTACCCCGTGATGCCCTGACTCAAAAGAAGGCCGGGTTACACTGCAGTGGCTTAAATGCAGGCTCATATTTCATCTCACAAGATGAAGGGATGACCGATTCCCCTGTGGAGACTCTAGAGAAAGCCATAGTCCTCCATCTCTTCTGGAGAGAGGGCCTCACATCCGTTTGACACATTGAGAGGTAAGCTGAGTTCATTGCTAAAAAGGTGACGATGCCTGACTCCTCGTGAAAATTGATAAAAATACCAATATAACTGTGCCAAATAATAAGGGATGCTTGACCTCCTGCCTCACGTCCAGTAGCATCCGTATTGTCCTACCAAGCCTAGTTTAGCTTTCTGAAGGTGTCTGTCATACATAGGCAGGGTCATTACTTCACTAAACAAAGTCCAGTTTCGAATGGACATCCCCGCCGTAACTCGAGAATATACCCCAGGTTCCTGCCGCAACTCGAGAAAACCCATGAGACTTTCCCCTCGCCGCGAGATGAGGCACGATTCCCCTGCACTGTGTCCAGAGCAATTGCGTTTTCCCATCAAACACGTGAGGAACCTCGATTTGCTTCATTGAACTCCAGAGAGTCACCAACAACACTGACACAAGACGAGAAGAACACTGATGTCACCCCAGGAATGCAAAATTGCTCGGTGTACCCAAAATCAAATTGAGATGAGGCTAATTTCCCTTGCACTGGCTCCATAACCACGCCGCGATCCACATCACACAGAACGAGTGGCTTGACTCCCTTTAGGAACCTCGAGAGATTCCCTGAGACAACCGTCTCATGTATAGAGGATAATCAATTCCAGTAGAACAGCTTGAGGAATGGTCCATGCACCCCATTTCATCTCGGGATGAGAATGATTCCCTGTGTTCGTCTGAAGACGTAAGCAAACTTTCCACAAGCACCTCAAGAGGAGCCTTCCCTCAGAAATAGGTATGTGAGAGGGACTATGTGTTTTCTGCCTCAAGCGGAATGGACCCCGAGATGCCTTGAATCAAAAGAAGGCCGGCTTTCCCTACAGGGGCTTAAATGCAGGCTCATATTTCATCTCACAAGATGAAGGGATGACCGAATCCCCTGTGGAGAATCTAGAGAAAGCCATAGTCCTCCACCTATTCTGGACAGAGGGCCTCACATCCTTTTGACACATCGAGAGGTGCGCTGAGTTCATTGCTTCAAAAGCTGACGATGCCTGACTCCTCGTGAAAATTGATAGGAATACCAATATATCTGGGCAACTAGTAAGGGATGCTTGATTTCCCGCCTCACCTCCAGTAGCGTCCGTATTGTCCTACCAAGCCTAGTTTAGCTTCCCGAGGTGTTCCGTCATACCTAGACAGGTGTCCTGACTTCACTAAACAAACTCACGTTTAGAATGGGCATCCCCGTCGTAACTCGTGAATATACCCCAGGTGCCTGCCGCAACTCGAGAAAACCCATGAGAGTTCCCCCTCGCCACGAGATGAGGCCCGATTCCCCTGCATTGCATGCAGAGCAATTGCACTTTGCAATCAAACACATAAGGAGCCTCGATATGATTAATTGAACTCTAGGGAGTCCCCAAGAGCACAGTCGCAAGACGAGAAGAACACCGATGTCACCTCAGGAATGCAAAATAGATGGGTGTGCCCCAAATCAAATTGAGGTGAGGCCAATTTCTCTTGCATTGGCTCCATAACCATCCCACGATCCTCATCATACAGAACAAGTGGCTTGACTCTCTTTAGGAAACTCGAGAGATTCCCTGAGAAAACCGTGTCAAGTTTAGAGGATCATCAATTTCATTAGAGCAGCTTGAGGAAACTTCTGTGCACTCCATATCATCTCGGGATGACAATGATTCCCTGTCTTAGACTGAAGAGGTAAGCCAGCTTTCCACAAGCACCTCAAGAGGAGCGTTCCCTCAGAAATAGGTATGTGAAAGCGACTCTGTGTTTTCTGCCTCAAGTATAATGGACCCCGAGATGCTCTGACTCAAAAGACACCCGGCTTTCCATGCAGTGCCTTAAATGCAAGCTCATCTTTCATCTCACAAGATGAAGGGATGTCTGAATCCCCTGTGGAGACACTAGAGAAAGCCATAGTTCTCAACCTCTTCTGGACAGAGGGCCTCACATCAATTTGAGACTTCGAGAGGTGCGCTGAGTTCAATGCTTCAAAAGCTGACGATGCCTGACTCTTCGTGAAAATTGATAGCAATATCAATATAACTGTGCCAACTAAAAAGGGAAGCTTGGCCTCCCGGCTCACCTCCAGAAGCTTCTGTATTTTCCTGCCAAGCATAGTTTAACTTCCCGAAATGTCCATCATAACTAGAAAGGAGTCCTGACTTCGCTTAACAAACCCGAGTTTCAAATGGCCATCTCCGCCGTAACTCGAGAATATACACCAGGTTCCTGACACAACTTGTGAATACTCATGAGACTTCCCCCACTCTGCAAGATGAGGCCCGATTCCACATCATTTCATGCTGAGGAGTTTCGTGTTCCCAATCAAAGACGTAAGGAACCTCGATTTCACTGATGGAACTGAAGAGAATCCCCAAGAACACTGTCACAACAAGAGAAGAACACTGATGTCACTTCAGGAATGCAAAATAGATTGGTGTAACCCAAATCCACTCAAGATGAAGCACATTTCCCCTTCATTGAATCCATAGCCATCTCACTTTCAACATCATATACAACAAGTGGCTTGACATCCTTTACAACAATCCAGAGATTCCCTGAGACACCCATCTCAAGTCTATAGGAACATCAATTTCAGTATAGCAACAGGATGACAGACCCGGGCAGCCCATATCATCTGGAGATGAGAGCTGATTCCCTGTCTTCGGTTGAAGAGGTAAGCCAGCTTTCCACAAGCTCCTCAAGAGGTGCCTTCCCTCAGAAGTAGGTATGTGAGAGCGACTCTGTGTTTTATGCCTCAAGTATAATGGACCCCGAGATGCCTTCACTCAAAAGAAGGCCGGCTTTCCCTGCAGTGCCTTAAATGCAGGATCATCTTTCATCTCACAAGATGAAGGGATGTCTGAATCCCCTGTGGAGTCCCTAGAGAAAGCCATAGTTCTCAACATCTTCTGGACAGAGGGCCTCACATCCATTTGAGACTTCGAGAGGTGCGCTGATTTCATTGCTTCAAAAGGTGACGATTTCTGACTCTTCGTGAAAATTGATAGTAATACCAATATAACTGTGCCAACTAATAAGGGAAGCTTGGCCTCCCGGCTCTTGTCCAGAAGCGTATGTATTTTCCTGCCAAGCATAATTTAACTTCCCGAGGTGTCCGTCATAACTAGACGGGAGTCCTGACTTCGCTGAACAAACCCGAGTTTCAATTGGCCATCCCCGCCGTAACTCGAGAATATACACCAGGTGCCTGCAACAACTCGAGAAAACTAATGAGACTTCCCCCTCGCCGCAATGTGAGGCCTGATTCCCCTGCATTTCATGCTGAGGAATTCCATGTTCCCAATCAAAGACGTAAGGAACCTCGATTTCCCTGATGGAACTGAACAGAATCGCCAAGAACACTGTCACGACAAGAGAAGAACACTGATGTCACTTCAGGAATGCAAAATAGAATGGTGTACCACAAATCAACTCAAGATGAAGCACATTTCCCCTTCATTGAATCCATAGCCATCTCGCATTCCACATCATATACAACAAGTGGCTTGACATTGTTTACAACAATCTAGAGATTCCCTGAGACACCCATCTCAAGTCGATAGGAACATCAATTTCAGTAAAGCAACAGGATGAAAGACCCGGGCACCCCATATCTTCTGGAGATGAAAGCTGATTCCCTGTATTCGACTGAAGAGTTAATCCATCTTTCCACAAGCACCTCAAGAGGAGTTTTCCCTTTGGAATGTGTATGTGAGTGGGACCCTGTGTTTTCTCCCTCAAGTGGAATGGACCCCGTGATGCCCTGACTCAAAAGAAGGGCGGCTTTCCCTGCAGTGGCTTAAATGCAGGTTCATATTTCATCTCACAAGATGAAGGGATGACCGAATCCCCTGTGGAGACTCTAGAGAAAGCCATAGTCCTCAATCTCTGATGGACAGAGGGCCTCACATCCTTTTGACACATCGAGAGGTGCGCTGAGTTCATTGCTTAAAAGGTGACGATGCCTGACTCCTCGTGAAAATTGATAGGACTACCAATATAACTGTGCCAACTAATAAGGGACGCTTGACCTCCTGCCTCACCTCCAGTAGCGTCCGTATTGTCCTACCAAGCCTAGTATAGCTTTCCTAATTGTCTGTCATACCTAGACAGGTGTCCTGACTTCACTAAACAAACTCCAGTTTCGAATGTACATCCCCGCCGTAACTCGAGAATATACCCCAGGTTCCTACTGCAACTCGAGAAAACCCATGAGACTTTCCCCTCCCCGCGAGATGAGGCCCGATTACCCTGAACTGTGTCCAGAGCAACTGCGTTTATCCATCAAACATGTGAGGAACCTCCATTTGCTTCATTGAACTCGAGAGTCACCAACAACACTGACACAAGACGAGAAGAACACTGATGTTACCCCAGGAATGCAAAATTGCTCGTTGTACCCAAAATCAAATTGAGATGAGGCCAATTTCCCTTGCATTGGCTGCATAACCACGCCGCAATCCACATCACACAGAACAAGTGGCTTGACTCCCTTTAGGAACCTCGAGAGATTCCCTGAGACAACCTTCTCAAGTATAGAGGATCATCTATTTCAGTAGAACAGCTTGAGGAATGTTCCGTGCACCCCATTTCATCTCAGGATGAGAATGATTCCCTGTCTTCGACTGAAGAGGTTAGCCAACTTTCCAAAAGCACCTCAAGAGGAGCCTTCCCTCAGAAATAAGTATGTGAGAGTTACTCTGTGTTTTCTGCCTCAAGTGGATAGACCGAGAGCTTCCCTGACTCAAAAGAACGCCGGGTTTCCCTGCAGTGGCTTAAATGCAGGCTCATATTTCATCTCACAAGATGAATGAACGACTGAATCCCCTGTGGAGACTCGAGAGAAAGACATAGTCCTCCACCTCTTCTGGACAGAGTGCCTCACATCCTTTTGACACATCGAGAGGTGCGCTGAGTTCTTTGCTTCAAAAGTTGACGATGCCTGACTCTTCGTGAAAATTGATAGGAATACCAATATAACTGTGCCAACTAATAAGGGACGCTCGGCATCCCGCCTCACGTCCAGTAGCGTCTGTATTGTCCTTCCAAGCCTAGTTTAGCTTCCCGAGGTGTCCGTCATACCTAGACAGTTATCTTGACTTCACTAAACAAACTCCCGTTTAGAATGGGCATCCCCGTCGTAACTCGAGAATATACCCCAGGTGCCTGCCGCAACTCGAGAAAACACAAGAGATTTCCCCCTCGCCACGAGATGTGGCCCGATTCCCATGCATTGCATGCAGAGCAATTGCGTTTTCCCAATGAAACACATAAGGAGCCTCGATTTGCTTTATTGGACTCTAGAGAGTCCCCAACAACACTGTCACAAGACGAGAAGAACACTGATGTCACCTCAGGAACGCAAAATAGATCGGTGTGCCCCAAATCAAATTGCGATGAGGCCAATTTCCCTTGCATTTGCTCCATAACCATCCCCCGATCCTCATCATACAGAACAAGTGGCTTGACTCCCTTTAGGAAACTCGAGAGATTCCCTGAGAAAACTGTCTCAAGTATAGAGGATCATCAATTTCATTAGAGCAGCTTGAGGAAACTTCCGTGCAACCCATATCGTCTGGGCATGAGAATGATTCCCTGTCTTCGACTGAAGAGGTAAGACAGCTTTCCACAAGCACCTCAAGAAGAGCCTTCCCTCAGAAATAGGTATGTGAGAGTGACTCTGTGTTTTCTGCCTCAAGTACAATGGACCCTGAAATGCCCTCACTCAAAAGAAGGCCGATTTCCCTGAAGTGCCTTAAATGCAGGCTCATCTTTCATCTCACAGGATGAAGGAATATCTGAATACCCTGTGGAGACCCTAGAGAAAGCCATAGTTTTCAACCTCTTCTGGACAGAGGGCCTCACATCCATTTGTGACTTCGAGAGGTGCGCTGAGTTCAATTCTTCAAAAGGTGCCGATGCCTGACTCTTCGTGAAAATTGATAGGAATACCAATATAACTGTGCCAACTAATAAGGGACGCTTGGCCTTCCGGCTCACCTCCAGAAACGTCTGATTTTCATGCCAAGCATAGTTTAACTTGGTGTCCGTCATAACTAGACAGGAGTCCTGACTTCGCGAACAACCCGAGTTTCAAATGGCCATCCCCGCCGTAACTCGAGAATATACACCTGGTGCCTGCCGCAACTCGAGAAATCTCATGAGACTTCCCCCTCGCCGCAAGATGAGGCCCAATTCCCCTGCATTTCTTGTTGAGGAGTTCCGTGTTTCCATCATATACAACAAGTGAATTGACATCCACTACAACAATCCAGAGATTCCCTGAGAAACCCATCTCAAATCTATAGGATCGTCAATTTCAGTAAAGCAACAGGATGAAAGATCCGGGCACCCCATATCGTCTGGAGAGGTGAGCTGATTCGCTGTCTTCGACTAAAGAGGTAAGCCATCTTTCCACAAGCACCTCAAGAGGAGTTTTCCCTTAGGAATATATATGTGAGAGGGACCCTTTGTTTTATGCTTCATGCGAAAAGGACCCCAAGATGCCCTGATTAGAAAGAAGTCCAAATTTCCCTGCTGAGGCTTCATTCATGATCATCGTTCATATTAAAAGATGAAAGGATGTCTGAGTCCACTGTAGAGACCCTTCAGAAAGCCCTAGGCCTACACTTCATCTCAAAATCGGGGCTAACATGCCTTTGACACCTCGAAAGCCACGTGGAGTTCACTGCTTCAAATGTTGACGATGCCAGACAATTTTTTAATATAGTTAGGAATCCCAATATCACTGTGTCAAATAGAAAAAGAGACCTGAACTCCCACTTAACTTCCAGAAGCGTCCGTACTGTCCTGCCACGCCTATTTTACATTCCTGAATTGTCCCTCATACCTAGACAGGTGTCCTGACTTCACTGAACAAACTCCAGTTTCGAATGGACATCCCCACCGTAACTCAAGAATATACACCAGGTGCCTGCCGCAACTCGAGAAATCAAATGAGACTTCCCCCTGACAGCAAGATGAGACCCGATTCCCATGCATTGTGTCCAGAGCAATTGTGTTTTCCCAGAAAACATGTACGGAGCCTCGATTTGCTTGATTGAACTCCAGAGAGTCCCCAACAACACTGCCACAAGACAAGAAGAATACTGATGTCACCCCAGGAATGCAAAATTGCTCGGTGTACCCAAAATCAAACTGAGATGAGGCCAATTTCCGTTGCATTGGCTCCATAACCAACCCGCGAACCACATCATACAGAACAAGTGGCTTGACTCCCTTTATGAACCTCGAGAGATTCCCTGAGACAACCGTCTCAAGTATAGAGGATCATCAATTTCAGTAGAGCAGCTTGAGGAATGTTCCGTGCACCCCATATCATTTCGGGGTTAGAATGATTCCCTGTCTTCGACTGAAGAGGTAAGCCAACTTTCCACAAGCACCTCAAGAGGAGCCTTCCCTCAGAAATAGGTATGTGAGAGGGACTCTGTGTTTTCTGCCTCAAGTGGAATGGAACCCGAGATGCCCTGACTCAAAAGAAGGCCAGGTTTCCCTGCAGTGGCTTAAATGCAGCCTCATATTTCATCTCACAAGATGAAGGGATGACCGAATCCCCTGTGGAAACTCTAGAGAAAGCCATAGTCCTCCACATCTTCTGGACAGAGGGCCTCACATCCTTTTGACACATCGAGAGTTGCGCTGAGTTCATTGCGTCAAAAGGTGACGATGCCTGACTCTTCGTGAAAATTGAAAGGAATACCAATATAACTGTGCCAACTATTAAGGGACGCTTGGCCACCCGCCTCACTTCCAGGAGACTCCGTACTGTCCTACGAAGCCTAGTTTAGCCTCCTGAGGTGTACATCATACCTAGAGAGTTGTCCTGACTTCACTAAACAAACTCCCGTTTAGAATGGGCATCCGCGTCTTAACTCGAGAATATACCCCAGGTGCCTGCCGCAAGTCGAGACAACACATGAGACTTCCCCCTGGCCACGAGATGAGGCCCGATTCCCCTACATTGCATGCAAAGCAATTGCGTTTTAGCAATCAAACACATAAGGAGCCTCGATTTGCTTGATTGAACTCTAGAGAGTCGCCAACAACACTGTCACAAGACGAGAAGAACACTGATGTCACCTCAGTAACGCAAAATAGATCGGTATGCCACAAATCAAATTGAGATGAGGCCAATTTCCCTTGCATTGGCTAAATAACCATCCCGCGATCCTCATCATACACAACAAGTGGCTTGACTCCCTTTAGGAAACTCGAGAGATTCCCTGAGAAAACCGTCTCAAGTATAGAGGATCATCAATTTCATTAGAGCAGCTTGAGGAAACTTCCGTGCACCCCATATAATCTGGGGATTTGAATGACTCCCTGTCTTCAAATGAAGAGGTAAGCCAGCTTTCCACAAGCACCTCAAGAGGAGCCTTCCCTCAGAAATAGGTATGTGAGAGCGACTCTGTGTTTTCTGCCTCAAGTATATGAACCCGGATTTGCCCTGACTCAAAAGAGGCCAGCTTTCCCTGCAGTGCCTTAAATGCAGGCTCATCCTTCATCTCAAAAGATGAAGGGATGTCTGAATCCCCTGTGGAGACCCTAGAGAAAGTCATAGTTCTCAAACTCTTCTGGACAGAGGGCGTCACATCATTTGAGACTTCGAGAGGTGCGCTGAGTTCAATGCTTCAAAAGGTGACGAAGCCTGATTCTTCGTGAAAATTGGTAGCAATATCAATATAACTGTGCCAACTAAAAAGGGACGCTTGGCCTCCCGGCTCACCTCTAGAAGCGTCTGTATTTTCCTGCCAAGCATAGTTAAACTTCCCGAGGTGTCCGGCATAACTAGACAGGAGTCCTGACTTCACTGAACAAACCCGACTTTCAAAAGGCCATCACCGCCGTAACTCGAGATTATACACCAGGTGCCTGCCCCAACTCGAGAAAATTCATGAGACTTCCACCTCGCCGCAAGATGAGGCCCAATTCCCCTGCATTTTGTGCTGAGGAGTTCCGTGTTCCCAATCAAAGACGTAAGGAACCTCGATTTCACTGATGGAACTGAAGAGAATCCCCAAGAACACTGTCACAACAAGAGAAGAACTCTGATGTCACCCCAGGAATGCAAAATTGATTGGTGTACCCCAAATCAACTCAAGATGAAGCACATTTCCCCTTCATTGAATCCATAGCCATCTGGCATTCCACATCATATACAACAAGTGACTTGACATCCTTTACAACAATCCAGAGATTCCCTGAGACTCCCATCTCAAGCCTATAGGAACATCAATTTCAGTAAAGCAACAGGATGAAATATCCGGGCACCCCATATCGTCTGGAGAGGTGAGCTGATTCCCTGTCTTCGACTGAAGAGGTAAGCCATCTTTCCACAAGCACCTCAAGAGGAATTTTCCCTTAGGAATATATATGTGAGAGGGACCCTGTGTTTTCTGCTTCAAGCGAAATGGACCCCGAGATGCCCTGATTAGAAAGAAGTCCAAATTTCCCTGCAGAGGCTTCATGCATGCTCATCGTTCATATCACAAGATGAAAGGATGTCTGAGTCCCCTGTAGAGACCCTACAGAAAGCCCTAGGCCTCCGCTTCATCTCAAAAATGGGCCTAACATTCCTTTGACAACTCGAAAGCCACGTGGAGTTCACTGCTTCAAATGTTTATGATGCCTGACAATTTTTTAATATAGTTAGGAATCCCAATATCACTGTGTCAAATAGAAAAAGAGACGTGAACTCCCACTTCAATTCCAGAAGCGTCCGTATTGTCCTGCCACACCTAGTTTACATTCCTGAGTTGTCCCTCATACCTAGACAGGTGTCCTGACTTCACTGAACAAACTCCAGTTTCCAATGGACATCCCCGCCGTATCTCGAGAATGTACCCCAGGTTCCTGCTGCAACTCGAGAAAACCCATGAGACTTTCCTCTCGCGGTGAAATGAGGCCCGATTCCCCTGCTTTGTGTCCAGAGCAATTGTGCTTTTGCAATCAAACATGTAAGGAGCCTCTATTTGCTTGACTGAACTCCAGAGAATCCCCAACAACACTGTCACAAAACGAGAAGAACACTGATCTCACCCCAGGAATGCAAAATTGCTCTGTGTACCCAAAATGAAATTGAGATGAGGCCAATTTTCCTTGCATTGGCTCCATAACCACCTTGCGATCCACATCATACAGAACAAGTGGCTTGACTCCCTTTAGGAACCTCGAGAGATTCCCTGAGACAACCGTCTCAAGTATAGAGGATCATCAATTTCAGTAGAGCAGCTTGAGGAATGTTCTGTGCCCCCCATATCATCTCGGGATGAGAATGATTCCCTGTCTTCGACTGAAGAGGTAAGCCAACCTTCCACAAGCACCTCAAGTGGAGATTTCCCTCAGAAATAGGTATGTGAGAGTGACTCTGTGTTTTCTGCCTCAAGTGGAATGGACACTGAGGTGCCCTGACTGAAAAGAAGGCCGGGTTTCCCTGCAGTAGCTTACATGCAGGCTCATATTTCATCTCACAAGATGAAGGGATGACCGAATCCCCTGTGAGACTCTAGAGTAAGCCATAGTCCTCCACCTCCTCTGGACAGAGGGCCTCACATCCTTTGACACTTCGAGAGGTGCGCTGAGTTCATTGCTTCAAAAGGTGACGATGCCTGACACTTCGTGAAAATTGATAGGAATACCAATATAACTGTGCCAATTTATAAGGGACGCTTGGCCTCCCGCCTCACATCCAGTACCGTGCGTATTGTCCTACGAAGCCTAGTTTAGCTTCCCGCGGTGTCCGTCATACCTAGACAGGTGTCCTGACTTCACTAAACAAACTCCCATTTAGAATGGGCATCCCCGTCGTAACTCGAGAATATACCCCAGGTGCCTGCCGCATCTCGAGAAAACCCATGAGAGTTCCCCCTCGCCATGAGTTGAGGCCAGATTCCCCTGCATTGCATGCAGAGCAATTGGGTTTTCCCAATCAAACACATAAGGAGCCTCGATTTGCTTGACTGTACTCTAGAGAGTCCCCAACATCACTGTCACAAGACGAGAAGAACACTGACGTCACCTCAGGAACGCAAAATATATCGGTGTGCGCCAAATCAAATTGACATGAGGCCAGTTTCCCTTGCATTGGCTCCATAACCATTCCACGATCCTCATCATACAGAACAAGTGGCTTGACTCCTTTAGGAAACTTGAGAGATTCCCTGAGAAATCCGTCTCAAGTATAGAGGATCATCAGTTTCATTAGAGCAGCTTGAGGAAACTTCCGTGCACCCCATACCTTCTGGGGATGAGAATGATTACCTGTCTTCAACTGAAGAGTTAAGCCAGCTTTCCACAAGAAACTCAAGAGGAGCCTTCCCTCAGAAATAGGTATGTGAGAGAGACTCTGTGTTTTCTACCTCAAGTGGAATGGACCTCGAGATGCCCTGACTCAAAAGAAGGCTGGCTTTCCCTGCAGTGTCTTAAATGCAGGCTCATATTTCATCTCACAAGATGAAGGGATGACCGAATCCCCTGTGGAGAATCTAGAGAAAGCCATAATTTTCCTCGTCTTCTGGACAGAGGGCCTCACATCCTTTTGACACATCGAGAGGTGGGCTGAGTTCATTGCTTCAAAAGTTGACGATGAATGACTCTTCATGAAAATTGATAGGAATACCAATATAACTGTGCCAAATAATAAGGGACGCTTGGCCTCCCGGCTCACCTCCAGAAGCGTCTGTATTTTCCTGCCAAGCATAGTTAAACTTCCCGAGGTGTCCGTCATAACTAGACAGGATTCCTGACTTCGCTGAACAAACCCGAGTTTCAAATGCCCATCCCCGCCGTAACTCGAGAATATAAACCAGGTGCATGCAGAAACTCGAGAAAACTCATGAGACTTCCCCCTCGCCGCAAGATGAGGCTGGATTCCCCTGTATTGCGTGCTGAGGATTTCCGTGTTCCCAAACAAAGATGTATGGAATCACGATTTCCGTGATGGAACTGAAGAGAATCACCAAGAAAACTGTCAAAACAAGAGAAGTACACTGATGTCATCTCAGGAATGCAAAATAGATTGGTATAACCCAAAACAATTCAAGATGAAGCACATTTCGCCTTCATTGAATCCATAGCCATCTCGCATTCCACATCATATACAACAAGTGGCTTGACATACTTTACAACAATCCAGAGATTCCCTGAGACACCCATCTCAAGTCCATAGGAACATCAATTTCAGTAAAGCAACAGGATGCAAGATCCGGGCACCCCATATCGTCTGGAGATGAGAGCTGATTCCCTGTCTTCGACTGAAGAGGTAAGCCATCTTTTCACAAGCACCTCAAGAGGAGATTTCCTTTAGGAATATGTATGTGAGAGGGACCCTGTGTTTTATGCTTCTAGTGAAATGGACCCCGAGATGCCCTGATTAGAAAGAAGTCCAAATTTCCCTGCAGAAGCTTCATGCATGCTCATGGTTCATATCAAAAGATGAAACGATGTCTGAGTCCCCTGTAGAGACCCTACAGAAAGCCCTAGGCCTCCCCTTCATCTCAAAAAGGGGCCTAACATGCCTTTGACAGCTCGAAAGCCACGTGGAGTTCACTGCTTCAAATTTTGACGATGCCTGACAATTTTTCCATATAGATAGGAATCCCAATATCACTGTGTCAAATAGAAAAATAGACCTGAACTCCCACTTAACTTCCAGAAGCGTCCATCTTGGCCTGCCACGCCTAGTTTAAATTCCTGAGTTGTCCCTCATACCTAGACAGGTGTCCTGACTTCACTGAACAAACTCCAGTTTCGAATGGACATCCCCATCGTAACTCGATTATATACCCCAGGTTCCTGCAGCAACTCGAGAAAACCCATGAGACTTTCTCCTCTCTGCGAGATGAGGGCCGATTTCCCTGCACTGTTTCCAGAGCAATTGCGTTTTCCCAATAAAATACGTAAGGAGCCTCGATTTGCTTGACTGAACTCCAGAGAGTCCCCAACAACACTGTCACAAGAAGAGAAGAACACTGATGTCACCCCAGGAATGCAAAGTAGCTCGGTGTACCCAAAATCAAATTGAGATGAGGCCAATTTCCCTTGCATTGGCTCCATCACCACCCCGCGATCCACATCCTACAGAACAAGTGGCTTGACTCCCTTTAGGAACCTCGAGAGATTCCCTGAGACCACCTTCTCAAGAATAGAGGATCATCAATTTCAGTAGAGCAACTTGAGGAATGATCCGAGCACCCCATAGCATCTCGGGATGAGAAAGATTTACTGACTTCGACTGAAGTGGTAAGCCAACTTTCCACAAGGACCTCAAGAGGAGCCTTCCCTCAGAAATAGTTATGTGAGAGGGACTCTGTGTTTTCTGCCTCAAGTGCAATGGACCCCAAGATGCCCTGACTGAAAACAAGGCCGGGTTTCCCTGCAGTGGCTTAAATTCAGGCTCATATTTCATCTCACAAGATGAAGTGCTGACCGAATCCCCTTTGGAGAATCTAGAGAAAGCCATAGTACTCCAACTCTTCTGGACAGAGGGCCTCACATCCTTTTCACACTTCGAGAGGTGCGCTGAGTTCATTGCTTGAAAAGGTGACGATGCCTGACTCTTTGTAAAATTGATAGGAATACCAATATAATGTGCTAATTAATAAGGGAAGCTTGGCATACCGCCTCACCTCCAGTATCGTCCGTATTGTTCTCCCAAGTCTAGTTTAGCTTCCCACGGTGTCCATTATAGCTAGACAGGTGTCCTCGCTTCACTAAACAAACTCCTGTTTAGAATGGGCATCCCTGTCGTAACTCGAGAATGTATCCTAGGTGCCCGCCGCAACTCGAGAAAACCCATGAGACTTCCCCCTTGCCACGAGATGAGGCCCCATTCCCCTGCATTGCATGCAGAGCAATTGTGTTTTCCCAATCAAACACATAAGGAGCCTCGATTTGCTTGATTGAACTCTAGAGAGTCCCCACCAACTCTGTCACAAGATGAGAAGAACACTGCTGTCACGTCAGGAACGCAAAATCGATTGGTGTTCCCCAAATGAAATTGAGATGAGGACAGTTTCCCTTGCTTTGGCTCCATCACCATCCCGCGATCCTCATCATACAGAACAAGTGGCTTGACTCCCTTTAGGAAACTCGAGAGATTCCCTGAGAAAACCGTCTCAAGTATAGAGGATCATCAATTTCATTAGAGCAGCTTGAGGAAACTTCCGTGCGCCCCATATCGTCTGGGGATGAGAATGATTCCCTGTCTTCGACTGAAGAGGTAAGCCAGCTTACCACTAGCACCTCAAGAGGAGCCTTCCCTCAGAATTAGGTATGTGAGAGCGACTCTGTGTTTTCTGCCTCAAGTATAATGAACCGAGATGCCCTGACTCAAAAGAAAGCCGGCTTTCCCTGCTGTGCCTTAAATGCAGGCTCATCTATCATCTCACAAGATGAAGGGATGTCTGAATCCCCTGTGGAGACCCTAGAGAAAGCGAAAGTTCTCAACCTTTTCTGGACATAGGGCCTCACATACATTTCAGACTTCGAGAGTTGCACTGTGTTCAATTCTTCAAAAGGTGACGATGCCTGACTCTTCGTGAAAATTGATAGGAATACCAATATAACTGTGCCAACTAATAAGGGACCCTTGACCTTCCGGCTCAACTCCAGAAAAGTCTGTATTTTCCTGCCAAGCATAGTTTAACTTCCCGAGGTGTCCGTCATAACTAGACAGGAGTCCTGACTTCGCTGAAAAAACCCGAGTTTCAAATGGCCATCTATGCCGTAACTCGAGAATATACACCAGGTGCATGCCGCAACTCGAGAAAACTCATGAGACTTCCCCCTCGCTGCAAGATGAGGCCCGATTCTCCTGAAGAGGATCCCCAAGAACACTGTCACAACAAGAGAAGAATACTGATGCCACCTCAGGAATTCAAAATAGATTGGTATACCCCAAATCAACTCAAGATGAAGCACATTTCCCCTTCATTGAATACATAGCCATCTCGCATTCCACATCATATACAACAAGTGGCCTGACATCCTTTACAACAATGCAGAGATTCCCTGAGACACCCATCTCAAGTCTATAGGAACATCAATTTCAGTAAATCAACAGGATGAAAGATCCGGGCACCCAATATCGCCTGGAGATGAGAGCTGATTCCCTGTTTTCGACTGAAGAGGTCAGCCATCTTTCCACAAGCACCTCAAGAGCAATTTTCCCTTAGGAATATGTATGTGAGAGGGACCCTGTGTTTTATGCTTCAAGCGAAATGGACCCCGAGATGCCCTGATTAGAAAGAAGTCCAAATTTCCCTGCAGAAGATTCATGCATGCTCATCGTTCATATTACAAGGTGAAAGGATGTCTGAATCCCTTGTAGAAACCCTACAGAAAGCCGTAGGCCTCCACGTCATCTCAAAATGGGGCCTAACATGCCTTTGACAACTCGAACCCACATGGAGTTCACCACTTCAAATTTTGACGATGCCTGATATTTTTTAATATAGATAGGAATAGCAATATCACTCTGTCAAATAGAAAAAGAGACTTGAACTACCACATAACTTCCAGAAGCGTCTGTATTGTCCTGACATGCCTAATTTACATTCCTGAATTGTCCCTCATACATATACAGGTGTCCTGACTTCACTGAACAAACTCCAGTTTCGAATGGACATCACCGCCGTAACTCGAGAATATATCCCAGGTTCCTGCCGCAACTCGACAAAACCCATGAGACTTTCCCCTCTCTGCGAGATGAGGCTCAATTCCCCTGCACTGTGTCCAGGGCAATTGCGTTTTCCCAATCAAATACGTAAGGATACTCGATTTGCTTGATTGAACTCCAGAGAGTCACCAACAACACTGTCACAAGACGAGACGAACACTGATGTAACCCCAGGAATGAAAAATTGCTCGGTGTACCCAAAATCAAATTGATATGAGGCCAATTTCCCTGGCATTGGCTCCATAACCACCCCGCGATGAACATCATACAGAACAAGTGGCTTGACTCCCTTTAGGAAACTCGAGAGATTCCCTGAGACAACCTTCTCAAGTATAGAGGATCATTAATTTCATTAGAGCAGCTTGAGGTATGTTCCTTGCACCCCATATCATCTGGGGATGAGAATGATTCCCTGTCTTCGCCTGAAGAGGTACGTCAACTTTCCACAAGCACCTAAAGAGTAGCCTTCCCTCAGAAATAGGTATGTGAGAGGGACTCTTTGTTTTCTGCCTCAAGTGGAACGGACCCCGTGATGCCCTGATTCAAAAGAAGGCCGGGTATCCCTGCAGTGGCTTAAATGCAGACACATATTTCATGCCACAAGATGAAGGGATAAACGAATCCCCTGGGGAGACTCTAGAGAAAGCCATAGTCCTCCATCTTTTCTGGACCGAGGGCCTCACATCCTTTTGAAACATCGAGTGGTGCTCTGAGTTCATTGCTTCAAAAAGTGACGATGCCTGACTCTTCGTGAAAATTGATAGGAATACCAATATAACTGTGCCAATTAATTAGGGACGCTTGGCCTCCCGCCTCACCTCCAGTAGCATCTGTATTGTCCAACCAAGCCTAGTTTAGATTCCAGCTTTGTCCGTCATACCTAGACAGGTATCCTGACTTCACTAAACAAACTCCCGTTTAGAATGGGCATACCCGTCGTAACTCAAGAATATACCCCAGGTGCCTGCCGCAATTCGAGAAAACCCATGAGACTTCCCGCTCGCCACGAGATGAGGCCCGATTCCCCAGCATTGCATGCAGAGCAATTGCGTTTTCCCAATCAAACACATATGGAGCCTCGATTTGCTTGACTGAACTCTAGAGAGTCCCCAACAACACTGTCACAAGACGAGAAGAACACTGATGTCAACTCAGGAACGCAAAATAGATCGGTGTGTCACAAATCAAACTGAGATGAGGCCAATTTCCCTTGCATTGGCTCCATAACCATCCCACGATCCTCATCATACAGAAAAAGTGGCTTGACTCCTTTTAGGAAACTCGAGAGATTCCCTGAGAAAACCGTCTCAAGTATAGAGGATCATCAATTTCATTAGAGCAGCTTGAGGAAAGTTCTGTGCACCCCATATCGTCTGGGGATCAGAATGAACCCCTGTCTTCGACTGAAGAGGTAAGCCAGCTTTCCACAAGCACCTCTAGAGGAGCCTTCCCTCAGAAATTGATATGTGAGTGAGACTCTGTGTTTTCTGCCTCAAGTATAATGGACCCCGAGATGCCCTGACTCAAAAGAAGGCAGTCTTTCCCTGCAGTGCCTTAAATGAAGGCTCATCTTACATCTCACAAGATGAAGGGATGTCCGAATTCCCTGTGTAGACCCTAGAGAAAGCCAGAGTTCTAAACCTCTTCTGGACAGAGGGCTTCAATTCCATTTGAGACTTCGAGAGGTGCGCTGAGTTCAAAGCTTCAAAAGGTGACGATGCCTGACTCTTCGTGTAAATTGATAGGAATACCCATATAACTGTGCCAACTAATAAGGGACGCTTGCTTCCCGGCTCACCTCCAGAAGCGTCTGTATTTTCCTCCCAAGCATAGTTGAACTTCCTGAGGTGTCCGTCGGAACTAGACAGGATTCCTGACTTCGCTGAACAAACCCGAGTTTCAAATGCCCATCCCCGCCGTAACTCGAGAATATACACCAGGTGCCTGCCGCAACTCGAGAAAACTCATGAGACTTACCCCTCGCCTCAAGATGAGGCCGGATTCCCCTGCACTGTGTCCAGAGCAATTGCTTTTTCCCCAAAAAAATACGTAAGGAGCCTCGATTTTCTTGATTGGACTCCAGAGAGTCCCCAACAACACTGTCACAAGACGAGAAGAACACTGATGTCACCCCAGGAATGCAAAATTGCTCGGTGTACCCAAAATCAAATTGAGATGAGGCCAAATTCCCTTCCATTGGCCCCATAACCACTCCACGATCCACATCATACAGAACAAGTGTCTTGACTCCCTTTAGGAACCTCGAGAGATTCCATGAGACAACCTTCTCAAGTATAGAGGATCATCAATTTAAGTAGAGCAGCTTGAGGAATGTTCCGTGCACCCCATATCATCTCGGGATGAGAAAGATTACCTGTCATCGACTGAAGAGGTAAGCCAATTTTCCACAAGCACCTCACGAGGAGCCCTCCCTCAGAAATAGGTATGTGAGAGGGACTCTGTGTTTTCTGCCTCAAGTATAATGGACCCCGTAATGCCCTGACTCAAAAGAAGGCCGGGTTTCCCTGCAGTGGCTTAAATGCAGGCTCATATTTCATCTCACAAGATGAAGCCATGACCGAATCCCCTGTGGAGTCTCTAGAGAAAGCCATAGTCCTCCACCTCTTCTGTACAGAGGGCCACACATCCTTTTGACACATTGAGAGGTGGTCTGAGTTCATTGCTTCAAAAGGTGACGATGCCTGACTCTTCATGAAAATTGATAGGAATACCAATATAACTGTGCCAATTAATAAGGGACGCTTGGCCTCCCGCCTGACCTCCAGTAGCGTCCGCATTGTCCTACCAAGCCAAGTTTAGCTTCGGGAGGTGTAAGTCATACCTAGACAGGTGTCCTGACTTCACTAAAAAAACTCTCGTTTAGAATGGGCATCCCCGTCGTAACTCGAGAATATACCGCAGGTGTCTGCCGCAACTCGAGAAAACCCATGACACTTCCCGCTCGCCAAGAGATGAGGACCGATTCCCCGGCATTGCATGCAGAGCAATTGTGTTTTCACAATCAAAAACATAAGGAGCTTCAATTGGCCTGATTGAACTCTAGAGAGTCCCCAACAACACTGTCACAAGACGAGGAGAACACTGATGTAACCTCAGGAACGCAAAATAGATCGGAGTGCCCCAAATCAAATTGAGATGAGGCCAATTTCCCTTGCATTGGCTCCATAACCATCGCGCGATCCTCATCATACTGAACAAGTGGCTTGACTCCCTTTAGGAAACTCAAGAGATTCCCTGAGAAAACCGTCTCAAGTATAGAGGATCATCAATTTCAGTAGAGCAGCTTGAGGAATGTTCCCTGTACCCCATATCATCTCGGGATGAGAATGATTCCCTGTCTTCGACTGAAGACGTAAGCCAACTTTTCACAAGCACCTCAAGAGGAGCCTTCCCTCAGAAATAGGTATGTGAGAGGCACTCTGTGTTTTCTGCCTCAAGTGGAATGGAACCTGAGATGCCCTAACTCAAAAGAAGGCCGGGATTCCCTGCAGTGGTTTAAATGCAGGCTCATATTTCATCTCACAAGATGAAGGGATGACCGAATCCCCTGTGGAGACTCTAGAGAAAGCCATAGTCCTCCACCTCTTCTCGACAGAGGGCCTCACATCCTTTTGACACATCGAGAGTTGCGCTGAATTCATTGCTTCAAAAGGTGACGATGCCTGAGTTTTCGTGAAAATTGATAGGAATACCAATATAACTGTGTCAACTAATAAGGGACGCTTGGCCTCCCGGTTCACCTCCAGGAGCGTCTGTATTGTCCTACCAAGCCTAGTTTAGCTTCCCGTGGTGTCCGTCATACCTAGACAGGTGTCCTGACTTCACTAAACAA
>JAGTXW010001336.1:11092780-11109835 GCA_020226075.1 Hydropotes inermis
TCTTCTCGTCTTGTGACAGTGTTGTTGGGGACTCTCTGGAGTTCAATCATGCAAATCGAGGCTCCTTACATGTTTGATTGGTAAAATGCAATTGCTCTGGACACAGTGCAGGGGAATCGGGCCTCATCTCGCAGAGAGGGGAAAGTCTCATGGGTTTTCTCGAGTTGCGGCAGGAACCTGGGCTATATTCTCGAGTTACGGCGGGGATGTGCATTCGAACCTGGAGTTTGTTCAGTGAAATCAGGACACCTGTCTAGGTATGAGGGACAACTCAGGAATGTAAACTAGGCGTGGCAGGAAAATACGGACGCTTCTGGAAGTTAAGTGGGAGTTCAGGTCCCTTTTTCTATTTGACACATTGATATTGGGATTCCTAACTGTATTAAAAAATTGTCAGGCATCGTCAACATTTGAAGCAGTGAACTTCACTTGGCTTTCGAGTTTTCAAAGGCATGTTAGGCTCATTTTTGAGATGAAGTGGAGGCCTAGGATTTTCTGTAGGGTCTCTACAGTGGACTCAGACATCCTTTCGTCTTGGGATATGAACGATGAGCATGCATGAAGCTTCTGCAGGGAAATTTGGACTTCTTTCTAATCAGGGCATCTCGGGGTCCATTTCACTTGAAACATAAAACAGAGGGTCCCTCTCACATACATATTCCTAAGGGAAAACTCCTCTTGAGGTGCTTGTGGAAAGATGGCTTACCTCTTCATTCGAAGACAGGGAATCAACTCTCATCTCCAGATGATATGGGGTGTGCGGATCTTTCATCCTGTTGCTTTACTGAAATTGATGTTCCTATAGACTTGAGATGGGTGTCTCAGGGAATCTGTGGATTGTTGTAAAGGATGTCAATCCATTTGTTTTATATGATGTGGAATGCGAGATGGCTATGCATTCAATGAAGGGGAAATGTGCTTCATCTTCATTTGATTTGGGGTAAACCAATCTATTTTGCATTCGTGAGGTGACATCAGTGTTCTTCTCTTGTTGTGGCAGAGTTCTTGGGGATTCTCTTTAGTTCCATCAGGGAAATCGAGGTTCCTTACGTGTTTGATTGGGAACACGGAACTCCTCAGCACGGAATGCAGAGGAATTGGGCCTTATCTTTCAGCGAGTGGAAAGTCTCATGAGTTTTCTCGAGTCGCAGCAGGCACCTGTTGTATATTCTCGAGTTACAGCGGGGATGGACATTTGAAACTCGGGTCCTTCCGCGAAATCAGGACTCCTGTGTAGTTATGACAGACACCTCGGAAAGTTAAACTATGCTTGGCAGGAAAATACGGACCCTTCTGGAGGTGAGGCGGGAGGCCAAGCGTCCCTTATTAGTTGGCACAGTTATATTGATATTCCTATCAATTTTCACGAAGAGTCAGGCATCGTCACCTTTTGAAGCATTGAACTCAATGCACCTCTCGAAATGTCAAATAGATGTAAGGCCCTCTGTCCAAAAGAGGTTAAGAACTATGGCTTTCTCTAGTGTCTCCAAAGGGGATTTGGACATCCCTTCATCTTGTGAGAGGAAAGATGAGCCTGCATTTAAGGCACTGCAGGGAAATCTGGCCTTCTTTTGAGTCAGGGCATCACGGGGTCCATTCCACTTGAGGCGGAAAACACAGAGTCGCTCTCACATACCTATTTCTTAGTGAAGGCTCCTCTTGAGTTGCTTTTGGAAAGTTGGCTTACCTCTTCAGTCGAAGACAGGGAATCATTCTCATCCTGAGATGATATGTGGTGCACGGAATTTTCATCAAGCTGCTCTACTGAAATTGATGATCGTGTCTACTTGAGACGGTTTTCTCAGGGAATCTCTCGAGTGTCCTAAAGGGAGTCAAGAAACTTGTTCTGTATGATGCGGATCCCGGGATGGTTATCGAGCCAATGCTAAGGAATTTGGCCTCATCTCAATTTGATTTGTGGTACACTGAGCTATTTTGCGTTCCTGAGGTGACATCAGGCTTCTTCTCGTCTTTTGTCAGTGTTGTTCGGGACTCTCGAGAGTTCATTCAAGCAAATCGAGGCTCCTTACATGTTTGATTGGGAAAACGCAATTGCTCTGCATGCAATGCAGGGGAATCGGCCTCATCTCGCGGAGAGGGGGAAGTCTCATGGGTTTTCTCGAGTTCCGGCAGGAACCTGGGGTATATTCTCGAGTTATGGCGGGTATGTCCATTCGAAAGTGGAGTTTGTTCAGTGAAGTCAGGACACCTGTCTAGGTATGACAGACACCTCGGGATGCTAAACTAGTCTTGGCAGGACAATACGGACGCTTCTGCAGGTGAGGTGGGAGGCCAAGCGTCCCTAATTAGTTGGCATATTTATATTGGTATTCCTATCAATTTTCACGAAGGGTCAGGCATCGTCACCTTTTGAAGCGTTGAACTCAGCACAACTGTCGATGTGTCAAAGGGATGTGAGGCCCTCTGTCGAGAAGAGGTGGAGAAATATGGCTTTCTCTAAGGTCTCCACTAGGGATTCAGTCATTCCTTCTTCTTGTGAGATGAAAGATGAGCCTGCATTTAAGCCACTGCAGGGAAAGCCGGCCTTCTTTTGATTCAGGGCATTCAGGGTCCATTCCACTTGAGGCAGAAAACACAGAGTCCCTCTCACATACCTAATTATCAGGGAAGGCTCCTCTTGCGGTGCTTGAGGAAAGTTGGCTTATGTCTTCAGTCGAAGACAGGGAATCATTCTCATCCTTAGATGATATGGCCTGCACGGAACATTCCTCAAGCTGCTCTTATGAAATTAATGATCCTTATACTTGAGACGGTTATCTCAGGGAATCTCTCCAGTTTCCTAAAGGGAGTCAAGCCACTTGTTCTGTATGATGTGTTTCACGGGGTGCTTATGGAGCCAATGCAAGGGAAATTGGCCTCATTTCAATTTGATTTTGGGTACACCGAGCTATTTTGCGTTTCTGTGGTGACATCAGGTCTTGTGAGCGTGTTGTTGGGGACTCTCTCTTGTTCTATCAAGCAAATCGAGGTTACTTACGTGTTTGATTGGGAAAACGCAATTGCTCTTGCCACAATGCAGGGGAATCGGGCCTCATGTCGCGGCGAGGGGAAAGTCTCATGGGTTTTCTCCAGTTGCGGCAGGAACCTGGGGTATATTCTCGAGTTACAACGGGGATGTCCATTCGAAACTGGAGTTTGTTCAGTGAAGTCAGGACACCTGTCTAGGTATGAGGGACACCTCAGGAATATAAACTAGGCGTGGCAGAACAATACGGATGCTTCTGGAAATGAAGTGGGAGTTCAGGTTTCTTTTTCTAGTTGGCACAGTGATATTGGGATTCCTATCAATTTTTTTGAAGTGTCAGGCATCATCACCTTTTGAAGCATTGAACTCCACGTGCCTCTCGAAGTGTCAACGGACGTGAGGACCCTGTCCAGATGATGCGGGCACCTAGGTGTTTCTCTAGATTCTCCACAAGTGATTCATACATCGCCTTTCATTTTGCGATGAAAGACGAGCCTGCATTCAAGACACTGTAGGGAGATCCGACGTTCTTTCGAGTCAAGGCATCTTAGTATCCACTCTACTTGAGGCAGCAAACTCAGGGACCCTCTCACATATCTACTGATGAGGGAGGGGTACTCTTGAGGTGCTTGTGGAAAGTTGGCCTACTTCTTCAATACAATTCTGGGAGTCCGCTCCCTTCTCGAGATGATATGGCAACCATGGAGCTTTCCTTGAGTTCCTGTGCTGAAATTGGTGTTCCTCTAGATTTGAGATGGGTATATCAGGGAATCTCTGTAGTTGCCTAAAGTAAGAAAAGCCACCTGTCTTGTAGGATGGGGAATGGGAGATTGCACTAGATCCAATACAGGAGAGTCTGGCATAATCTCGAATTGATTTGGTTTACACTGAACAATGTCACATTCCTTTGGTGACATCAGTGTCATTCTAGACTTGGGAGGCTGTTCTTGCGGACTCTCTGGAGTTCCATCAAGCAATGCAAGGCTCCTTTCGTGTTGTATTGGGAACATGGAATTGCTGAGCATGCAATGCAGGGGAATTGTGCCTCATCTCTCTCTGAAGGGGAAGTCTCATGGATTTTCTGGAGTTTCAGCAGGAACCTGGGGTATATTCTCGAGTTATGGCGGGTTGGCGTTTCAATACTCGTGTTTCTTCAGCAACGTCAGCACTCCTGTCTTGGTATGATGGATACCTCAGGAATCTAAGCTAGGCTTCTCAGGACAATACGGACGTTTCTAGAAGTGAGGATTGACACCAAGGATCAGTTTCTATTTGACACAGTGATATTGGGATTCCTAACAATATTCGAAAATTGTCAGGAATCTTAAACATTTGAAGCAGTGGACTCCACGTGGCTCTTGAGTTGTCAAAGGGATGTGAGGCCCATTTCCGAGATGGGGTGGAGGAACCAGGGGTATATTTCTGTAGGGTCTCTACAGTGGACTCAGATATCCTTGCATCTTGTGATATGAAAGATGAGCATGCATAAAACCTTAGCAGGGAAATTTCGCTTTCTTTCGAATCAGGACATCTCGGGGTCCATTTCGCTTGAAGTATAAAAGAAAGGGTCCCTCTCACATACATATTCCTAAGGGACAAGTCCTCTTGAGGTGCTTGTGGAAAGATGACTTACCTATTCAGTCGAAGACAGGGAATCAGCTCTCAACTCCAGACAATATGGGGGGCCCGGATCTTTCATCCCGGTGCTTTACTGTAATTGATGTTCCTATAGAATAGAGACGGGTGTCTCAGGGAATCTCTGGATTGTTGTAAAGGATGTCAAGCCACTTGTTGTATATGATGTGGAATGCGAGATGGCTATTGATTCAATGAAGGGGAAATGTGCTTCACCTTGAGTTGATTTGGGGTAACCCAATATATTTTGCATTCCTGAGGTGACATCAGTGTTCTTCTATTGTTGTGACAGAGTTCTTGGGGATTCTCTTTAGTTCCATCAGGGAAATCAAGGTTCTTACGTATTTCATTGAGAACATGGAACTCCTCAGCACGCAATGCAGGGGAATCGGGCCTCATCTTGAAACGAGGGGGAAGCCTCATGAGTTTTCTCGAGTTGCGGCAGGCACCTGGTGTATATTCTCGAGTTAAGGCGGGGATGGACATTTGAAACTCGGGTTTGTTCCGCGAAGTCTGGATTCCTGTGTAGTTATGACAGACACCTCGGGAAGTTAAACTATGCTTGGCAGGAAAATACGGACGCTTCTGGAGGTGAGGCGGGAGGCCAAGCGTCCCTTATTAGTTGGCACAGTTATATTGGTATTCGTATCAATTTTCACAAAGAGTCAGGCATCGTCACATTTTGAAGCATTGAACTCAGCGCACCTCTTGAAATGTCAAATGGATGTGAGGCCCTCTGTACAGAAGAGATTGAGAACTTTGGCTTTCTCTAGGGTCTCCACAGGGGATTCGGTCATCCTTTCCTCTTGTGAGATGAAAGATGAGCCTGCATTTAAGGCACTGCAGGGAAAGCCAGCCTTCTTTTGAGTCAGGGCATCTCGGGCTCCATTGCACTTGAGGCAGAAAACACAGACTCTCTCTCACATACGTATTTCTGAGGGAAGGCTCTTCTTGAGGTGCCTTTGGAAAGCTGGCTTACCTCTTAGGTCGAAGACATGGAAAAATTCTCATCCCGAGAAGATATGGGGTGCACAGAATAGTCCTCAAGCTGCTGTACTGAAATTGATGATCCCCTCTACTTGACACGGTTTTCTCAGGGAATCTCTTGAGTTTCCTAAAGGGAGACAAGCCAATTGTTCTGTATGATGAGGATCGCGGGATTTTTATGGAGCCAATTCAAGGGAAATTGGCCTCATCTCAATTTGATTTTGGGTACACCAAGCTATTTTCCATTCCTGTGGTGACATCAGGGTTCTTCTCATCTTGTGTCAGTGTTGTTGGGGACTCTCTAAAGTTCAATCAAGCAAATCGAGGCTCCTTACGTGATTGATAGGGAAAACACAATTGCTCTGCATGCAATGCAGGGGAATCGAGTCTCATCTCGCAGCAAGGGGGAAGTCTCATTGGTTTTCACGAGTTGCGACAGGAACCTGTTGTATATTCTCGAGTTACGGCGGGGATGTACATTCGAAACTGCAGTTTGTTCAGTGAGGCAGGACACCTGTCTAGGTATGACGGAAACCTCGGGAAGCTAAACTAGGCTAGGCAGGACAATAAGGACGCTTCTGGAGGTGAGGCGGGAGGCGAAGCCTCCCTTATTTGTTGGCACAGTTTTATTGGTATTCCTATCAATTTTCACGAAGAGTCAGGCATTGTCACCTTTTGAAGCACTGAACTCAGTGCACCTCTTGATGTGTCAAAGAGATGTGAGGCCCTCTGTCCAGAAAAGGTGGGGAACTATGGCGTTCTCTAGGGTCTCCACAGGGGATTCGGTCATCCCTTCATATTGTGAGATGAAAGATGAGCCTGCATTTAAGCCACTGGAAGGAAAGCCGGCCTTCTTTTGAGTAAGGGCATCTCGGGGTTCATTCCACTTTAATCAGAAAACACAGAGTCCCTCTCACATACCTATTTCTGAGGGAAGGATCCTCTTGAGGTGCTTGTGGAAAGTTGGCTTATCTCTTCAGTTGAAGACAGGGAATCATTCTCACCCTGAAATGATATGGGTTGCTATCATTGAATGATATGGGTTGCTATCTCTGTAGTTCAATCAACCAAATTGAGGCCCCTTACATGTTTGATTGGGAAAACACAATTGCTTTGGACACAATGCAGGGGAATCGGGCTTCATCTCGCGGCTTTGGAAAATCTCATGTGTTTTCTCGAGTTGCGGCAGGAACCTGGGGTATACTCTCGAGTTACGGTGTGGATGTCCATTCGAAACTGGAGTTTGTTCAGTGAAGTCAGGACATCTGTCTAGGTATGAGAGACACCACAGGAATGTAAACTAGGCGTGGCAGGACAGTACGGACTCTTCTGGAAATTAAGTGGGTGTTCAGGTCTCTTTTTCTAGTTGGAACAGTGATATTGGGATTCCTATCAATTTTAATTAAGGGTCAGGCATCATCACCTTTTGAAGCATTGAACTCCGCGTGCCTATCGAAGTGTCAACGGATGGGAGAACCCTGTCCAGTTGAGGCGGGCACCTATGTCTTTCTCTAGACACTCCACAAGGGATTCATACATTGCTTTATCTTGTGTGATGAAAGACGAGCCTGCATTCAAGCAACTGCAGGGAAATCTGACTTTCTTTAGAGTCAGGGCATCTCAGTATCCACTCTACATGAGGCAGCAAACTCAGGGACCCTCTCACATATCTATTGCTGAGGGAAGGGTACTCTTGAGGTTCTTGTGGAAAGTTGGCCTACTTCTTCAATAGAATCCTGGGAATCCGCTCCATTCTTGAGATGATATGGCATCCATGGAGCTTTCCTCGAGTTCCTGTGCTGAAATTGGTGTTCTTCTAGATATGAGACGTGTATATCAGGGAATCTCTGTAGTTGCCTAAAGTAAGAAAAACCACCTGTCTTGTAGGATGGGGAATGGGGGATTGCACTAGATCCAACACAGAAGAGTCTGGCGTCATCTTGAATTGATTTGGGGTACACCGAACAATTTCACATTCCTTTGGTGACATCAGTCTCATTCTAGACTTGTGAGGTTGTTCTTGGGGACTCTCTGGAGTTCCATCAAGCAAATCAAGGCTCCTTTCATGTTGTATTGGGAACATGGAATTGCTGAGCATGCAATGCAGGGGAATTGTGCCTCATCTCTCGCTGAAGGGATAGTCTCATGGATTTTCTTGAGATGTGGCAGGAACCTGGGGTATATTCTCGAGTTATGGCGGGTGGGAATTTCAATACTCGTGTTTCTTCAGCAACGTCAGCATTCCTGTCTAGTTATGATGGATACCTCAGGAATCTAAGCTAGGCTTCTCAGGACAATACGGAGGCTTCTAGAAGTGAGGAGTGACACCGAGGATCACTTTCTATTTGACACAGTGATATTGAGATTCCTAACAATATTGAAAAAAAGTCAGGCATTGTAAACATTTGAAGCAGTGGACTCCACGTGGCTCTCGAGTTCTCAAAGGGATGTCAGGCCCCTTTTCGAGATGAGGTGGAGACCTAGGGCTTTCTGTAGGGTCTCTACATGGGACTCAGACAGGCTTTTATCTTGTGATATGAACGATGAGCATGCATTAAGACTCTGTAGGGAAATTTAGCCTTCTTTCGAATCAGGGCATCTCGGGGTCAATTTTGCTTAAAGCATAAAACACAGGGTCCCTCTCACATACATATTCCTAAGGTAAACTCCTCTTGAGGTGCTTGTGTAAAAATGGCTTACCTCTTCAGTCGAAGACAGGGAATCAGCTCTCATCTCCAGATGATATGTTGTGCCCGGATCTTTCATCCTGTTGCTTTACTGAAATTGATGTACATATAGACTAGAGATGGGTCTCTCAGGGAATCTCTGGATTGTTGTAAAGGATGTCAAACCACTTGTTGTATATGATGTGAAATGCGAGATGGCTATGGATTCCATGAAGGGGAAATGTGCTTCATTTTGAGTTGATTTGGGGTAAACGAATCTATTTTGCATTCGTGAGGTGACATCAGTGTTTTTCTCTTGTGGTGACAGAGTTCTTGGGGATTATCTTTAGTTCCATCAGGGAAATCGAGGTGCCTTATGTGTTTGATTGGGAACACGGAACTCCTCAGCACGCAATGCAGGGGAATCGGGCCTCATCTTGCGGCGAGGGGGAAGTCCCATGAGTTTTCTTGATTTGCTGCAGGCACCTGTTGTATATTCGCGAATTACGACGGGGACGGCCATTTGAAATTCGGGTTTGTTCTGCAAGTCAGGACTCCTGTGTAGTTATAACAGACACCTCGGGAAGTTAAACTATGTTTTGCAGGAAAATACGGACGCTTCTGGAGGTTAGGCAGGAGGCAAAGAGTCCCTTTTTAGTTGGCACAGTTATATTGGTATTCCTATCAATTTTCACGAAGAATCAGGCATCGTCACCTTTTGATGCATTGAACTCAGTGCATCTCTTGAAATGTCAAATGGATGTGAGGCCCTCTGTCCAGAAGAAGTTGAGAGCTACGGCTTTCTCTAGGGTCTCCACAGGGGATTAGGACATCTCTTCATCTTGTGCGATGAATGATGAGCCTGCATTTAAACCACTGCAGGGAAAGCCGGCCTTCTTTTGAGTCAGGGCAGCTCGGGCTCCATTCCAATTGAGCCAAAAAACACAGAGTCGCTCTTACATACCGATTTCTGTGGGAAGGCTCCTCTTGCGGTGATTGTGGAAAGTTGGCTTACTTCTTCAGTTGAAGACAGGGAATCATTCTCATCCCGAGATGATATGGGGTGCATGGAACATTCCTCAAGCTGCTCTACTGAAATTGATGATCCTCTATAATTGAGATGGTTGTCTGAGGGAATCTCTTCAGTTTCCTAAAAGGAGTCAAGCCACTTGTTCTGTATGCTGTGCATCGCGGGGAATTTATGGAGCCAACGCAAGGGAAATTGGCCTCATCTCAATTTGATTTTGGGTACACCCAGCTATTTTGCGTTCCTGGGATGACCTCAGTGTTCTTCTCATCTTGTGACAGTGCTGTTGGGGACTCTCTGGAGTTCAATCAAGCAAATAAAGGCTCCTTACGTGTTTGATTGGGAAAACGCAATTGCTCTGGACACAATGCAGGGGAATCGGGCCTCTTCTCATGGAGAGGGGAAAGTCTCATCTGTTTTCTCGTGTTGCGGCAGGAACCTGGGGTATATTCTCGATTTACGGCGGGGATGTCCATTCGAAACTGGAGTATGTTCAGTGAAGTCAGGACACCTGTCTAGGTATGAGGGACACCGCAGGAATGTAAACTAGGCTTGGCAGGGCAATACGGACGCTTCCTGATGTTAAGTGGGAGTTCAGGTCTCCTTTTCTAGTTGGCACAGTGATATTGGGATTCCTATCAATTTTCATGAAGTGTCAGGCATCATCACCTATTGAAGCATTGAACTTCGCGTGCATCTCGAAGTGTCAGCTGATGTGAATACACTGTCCATTTGAGGCGGGCACCTAGGTCTTTCTCTAGATTCTCCACAAGGGATTCATACATTGCTTTATCTTATGCAATGCAAGACGAGCCTGCATTCAAGCCACTGCATGGATATCCCACCTTCTTTATAGTCAGGGCTTCTCATTATCCACTATACTTGAGGCAGCAAAATCAGGGACCCTCTCACATACCTACTGCTGATGGAACGGTACTCTTGAGGTGCTTGTGGAAAGTTGGCCTACTTCTTCAATAGAATCCTGGGAATCCGCTCTCTTCTCGAGATGATATGGCGTCCATGGAGCTTTCCTCAAGTTCCTGTGCTGAAATTGGTGTTCCTCTAGATTTGAGACGGGTATATCAGGGAATCTCTGTAGTTGCATAAAGTAAGACAAGCCACCTGTCTTGTAGGATGGGAAGTGGGGGATTGCACTAGATCCAATACAGGAGAGTTTGGGGGTCATCTCGAATTGATATGGGTTACACCAATCAATTTCACATACCTTTGGTGACATCAGTGTCATTCTAGACTTGTGAGCTTGTTCTTGGGTACTCGCTGGAGTTCCATCAAGCAAATCAAGGCTCCTTTCATGTAGTATTGCGAATATGGAATTGCTGAGTACACAATGCAGGTGAATTGTGCCTCATCTCTCGCTGAAGGGGAAGTGTCATGAATTTTCTCGTGTTGCGGCAGGAACCTGGGGTATATTCTCAAGTTATGGTGAGTTGTCATTTCAATACTAGTGTTTCTTCAGCGACATCAGCACTCATGTCTAGTTATGATGGATAACTCAGGAATCTAAGCTTGGCTTCTCAGGCCAATACGGACGCTTCTAGAAGTGAGGAGTGACAACGAGGATCACTTTCTATTTGACACAGTGATATTGGGATTCCTAACAATATTCAAAAATTGTCAGGCATCGTCAACATTTGAAGCAGTGGAGACCACGTGGCTCTTCAGTTCTCAAAGGGATGTGAGGCCCATTTTTGAGAAGAGGTGGAGACCTAGGGCTTTCTGTAGGGACTCTAAAGGGGATTCAGACATTCTTTCATCTTGTGATATTAACGATGAGCATGCATTAAGCCTCTGCAGGGAAATTTGGCCTTCTTTCTAATCAGGGCATCTCGGGGTCCATTTCGCTTGAAGCATAAAACACAGGGTCCCTCGCACATACATATTCCTAAGGGAAAACTCATCTTGAGGTGCTTGTGGAAAGATGGATTAACTATTCATTTGACGACAAGGAATCAGCTCTCATCTCCAGACGATATGGTGTGCCCGGATCTTTCATCCTGTTGCTTTACTGAAATTGATGTTCCTACAGACTAGAGATGGGTGTCTCAGGGAATCTCTGGATTGTTGTAAAGGATGTCAAGCCACTTGTTGAATATGAGGTGGAATGCGAGATGGTTATGGATTCAATGAAGGGGAAATGTGCTTCATCTTGAGTTGATTTGGGGTAAACCAATCTATTTTGCATTCGTGAGGTGACATCAGAGATCTTCTCTTGTTGTGACAGAGTTCTTGGGGATTCTCTTTAGTTCCATCACGGAAATCGAGGTTCGTTACGTGTTTGATGGCAACACGGAACTCCTCAACACGCAATGCAGGGGAATTGGGCCTCATCTTGCCTGCGAGGGGGAAGTCTCATGACTTTTCTCGAGTTGCAGCAGGCACCTGCTGTATATTCTCGAGTTATGGCGGGGATGGCCATTTGAAACTCGGGTTTGTTCCGTGAAGTTAGGACTCCTGTCTAGTTATGACGGACACCTCGGGAATTTAAACTAGGCTTGGCAGGAATATACGGACGCTTCTGGAGTTGAGGCGGGAAGCCAAGCATCCCATATTAGTTGGCACAGTTATATTGGTATTCCTATCAATTTTCACGAAGAGTCAGGCATTGTCACCTTTTGAAGCATTGAACTCAGCGCACCTCTCAAAGTCTCAAAGTGATGTGAGGCTCTCTGTCCAGAAGAGGTTGAGAACTATGGCTTTCTCTAGAGTCTTCACAGGGGATTCGGACATCCCTTCATCTTGTGAGATGAAAGTTGAGCCTGCATTTATGCACTGCAGGGAAATCCAGCCTTCTTTTGAGTCAGGGCATCTCGGGGTCCATTCCATTTGAGGCAGAAAACAAGAGTCACTCTCACATACCTATTTCTGTGGGAAGGCTCCTCTTGAGGTTCTTGTAGAAAATTGGCTTAACTCTTCAGTCGAAGACAGGGAATCATTCTCATCCCCAGATGATATGGGGTGCACGGAAGTTTCCTCAAGCTGCTCTACTGAAATTGATGATCCTCTATACTTGAGAGGGTTTTCTCTGGGAATCTATCGAGTTTCCTAAAGGGAGTCAAGCCACTTGTTCTGTATAATGTGGATTGCGGGATGGTTATGGAGCCAATGCAAGGGAAATTGGCCACATCTCAGTTTGATTTGGATACACTGAGCTATTTTGCGTTCCTGAGGTGATATCAGTGTTCTTCTTGTCTTGTGACAGTGTTGTTGGGGACCCTCTGGAGATCAATCAAGCAAATCAAGGCTCCATACGTGTTTGATGGGGAAAACGCAATTGCTCTGCATGTAATGCGGGGGAATCGGGCCTCATCTCGCGGCGAGGGTGAAGTCTCATGGTTTTCCTCGAGTTGCGGCAGGAACCTGGGGTATATTCTCGAGTGACGGCGGGGATGTCCAGTCGAAACTGGAGTTTGTTCAGTGAAGTCAGGACACCTGTCTAGGTATGACGGACACATCGGGAAGCTGAACTAGGCTTGGCAGGACAATACGGACGCTTGTGGAGGTGAGTCGGGAGGGCAAGCGTCCCTTATTAGTTGGCAAATTATATTGGTTTTCCTATCAATTTTCACGAAGAGTCACGCAGCGTCACCATTTGAAGCATTGAACTCAGCGCAACTCTCGATGTGTCAAAGGGATGTGAGGCCTTATGTCCAGAAGTTCTGGAGAAGTATGGCTTTCTCTAATGTCTCCACACGGGATTCGGTTATCCCTTCATCTTGTGAGATGAAAGATGAGCCTGCATTTAAGCCACTGCAGGGAAAGCCGGCCTTCTTTTTAGTCAGGGCATCTCGGGGTCCATTCCACTTGATGCAGAAAACACAGAGTCCCTCTCACATACCTATTTCTGTGGGAAGGCTCCTCTGAAGTGCTTGTGGAAAATTGGCTTACCTCTTCAGTCGAAGACAGGGAATCATTCTCAACCCAAGATGATATTGCGTGCACGGAACTTTCCTCAAGCTTTTCTACTGAAATTGATGATCCTCTTTACTTGAGACGGTTGTCTCAGGGAATCTCTCGAGTTTCCTAAAAGGAGTCAAGCCACTTGTTCTGTATGATGTGGATCGCGCGGTGGTTATGGAGCAAATGCAAGGGAAATTGGCCTCATCTCAATTTGATTTGGGGTATACAGAGCTATTTTGCGTTCCTGGGGATACATCAGTGTTCATGTCGTCTTGTGATAGTGTTGTTGGGGACTCTCTGGAGTTCAATCAAGCAAATCGAGGCTCCTCACGTGTTTGATTTTGAAAACACAATTGCTCTGGACACAATTCAGGGGAATCGGCCCTCAACTCACGGCGAGGTGAAAGTCTCATGGGTTTTCTCAATTTGCGGCAGGAAACGGTATATTCTCGAGTTAGGGCGGGGATGTCCATTCGAAACTGGAGTTTGTTCAGTGAAGTCAGGACACCTGTCTAGGTATGAGGGATACCTCAGGAATGTAAACTAGGTGTGGCAGGACAATACGGACGCTTCTGGAAGTTAAGTGGGAGTTCAGGTCTTTTTTTCTAGTTGGCACAGTGATATTGGGATTCCTATCAATTTTCATGAAGAGTCAGGCATCATTGCCTTTTGAAGCATTGAACTCACCGTGCCTCTCAAAGTGTCAACAGATGTGAGGACCCTGTCCAGTTGAGGCGGGCCCCTAGGTCTTTCTCTAGATTCTCCACAAGGGATTCGTACATCGCTTTATCTTGTGCAATGAAAGACGAGCCTGCATTCAAGCCACTGCAGAGAAATCCAACCTTCTTTAGAGTCAGGGCATCTCAGTATCCACTCTAATTGAGGCAGCAAACTGAGGGACCCCCCTCACATACCTATTGCTCATGGAAGGCTACTCTTGAGGTGTTTGTGGAATGTTGGCCTACTTCTTCAATAGAATCCTGGGAACCCGCTCTCTTCTCGAGATGATATGGCGTCCATGGAGCTTTCCTCGACTTCCTCTGCTGAAATTGGTGTTCCTCTAGATTTGAGAAGGGTATATCAGGGAATCTCTTTAGTTGCCTAAAGTAAGACAAGCCACCTGTCTTGTAGGATGGTGAATGGGGGATTGCACTAGATACAATACAGGAGAGTTGGGGGTCATCTCAAACTGATTTATGTTACACCGAACAATTTCACATTCCTTTGGTGACATCAGTGTCATTCTAGACTTGTGAGGTTGTTCTTTAGGACTCTCTGGAGTTCCATCAAGCAAATCAAGGTTCCTTTCGTATTGTATTGGGAACATGGAATTGCTGAGCACGCAATGCAGGGGAATTGGGCTTCATCTCTCGCTGAAGGGGAAGTCTCATGAATTTTCTCGAGTTGTGTCAGGAACCTGGGGTATATTCTCGAGTTATGGCGGGTTGGCATTTCAATACTCGTGTTTCTTCAGCAACGTCAGCACTCCTGTCTAGTTATGATGGATACCTCAGGAATCTAAGCTAGGCTCCTCAGGACAATACGGACGCTTCTAGAAGTGAGGAGTGACACATAGGATCACTATCTATTTGACACAGTGATATTGCGATTCCTAAAAATATTCAAGAATTGTCAGGCATCGTCAACATTTGAAGCAGTGAACTCCACGTGGCTCTCGAGTTGACAACGGGATGTGAGGACCCTTTTTGAAATGAGGTGGAGATCTAGGGATTTCTGTAGGATATCTACAGGGGAATCAGACATCCTTTCATCTTGTGATATGAACGATGAGCATGCATTAAGACTCTGCAGGGAAATTTGGCCTTCTTTCGAATCATTGCATCTCGGGGTCCATTTCGATTGAAGCATAAAACACAGGGTCCCTCTCACATACATATTCCTATGGGAAAACTTCTCTTGATGTGCTTGTGGAAAGATGGCTTACCTCTTCAGTCGAAGACAGGGAATCAGCCCGCATCTCCAGATGATATTGTGTGCCCGGATCTTTCATCCTGTTGCTTTACTAAAATTGATGTTCCTATAGACTTGAGATGGGTGTCTCAGAGAATTTCTGGATTGTTGTAAAGGATGTCAAGCCACTTGTTGTTTATGATGTGGAATGCGAGATGGCTATGGATTCAATGAAGGGGAAAAGTGCTTCATCTTGAGTTGATTTGGGGCACACCGATCTATTTTGTATTCCTGAGGTGACATCAGTGTTCTTCTCTTGTTGTGACAGTGTTCTTGGGGATTCTCTTTAGTTCCATCAAGGAAATCGAGGTTCCTTATGTCTTTGATTGGGAACAGGGAACGCCTCAGCACACAAAGAAGCAGAATCGGGCCTCATCTCCTGGCGAGGGGGAAGTCTCATGGGTTTTCTCGAGTTGCGGCAGGCACCTGGGGTATATTCTCGAGTTACAACGGGGATGCCCATTATAAACGGGAGTTTGTTTAGTGAAGTCAGGACACCTGTCTAGGTATGATGGACACCTCGGGAAGCTAAACTAGGCTTGATAGGACAATACGGAGGCTACTGGAATTGAGGGGGGAGGCCAATCGTCCCTTATTAGTTGGCACAGTTATATTGGTATCCCTATCAATTTTCACGAAGAGTCAGCATCGTCACCTTTTGAAGCAATGAACTCAGCGCACCTCTCGATGTGTCAAAAGGATGTGAGGCTCTCTTTCCAGAAGCGGTGGAGGACTATGGCTTTCTCTAGAGTCTCCACAGGGGATTCGGTCATCCCTTCTTCTTGTGAGATGAAATATGAACATGCATTTAGGCCACTGCAGGGAAACCCGGCCTTCTTTTGAGTCAGGGAATCTCGGGGTCCATTCCACTTGAGGCAGAAAACACAGAGTCCCCCTCACATACCTATTTCTAAGGGTAAGCTCCTCTTGAGGTGCTTGTGGAAAGTTGGCTTACCTCTTCAGTCGAAGACAGGGAATCATTCTCATCCCGAGATGATATGGGGTGCAAGGAACTTTGCTCAAGCTTCTCTACTGAAATTGATGATCCTCTATACTTGAGACGGTTGTCTCAGGGAATCTCCTGAAGTTCCTAAAGGGAGTCAAGCTACTTGTTCTGTATGATGTGGATCGCGGGGTGGATATGGAGCCAATGCAAGGGAAATTGGCCTCATCTCAATTTGATTTTGGGTACACCGAGCAATTTTGCATTCCCGTGGTGACATCAGTGTTCTTCTCGTCTTGTGACAGTGTTGTTGGGGACTCTCTGGAGTTCAATCATGCAAATTGAGGCTCCTTACATGTTTGACTGGAAAAACGCAATTGCTCTGGACACAGTGCAGGGGAATCAGGCCTCATCTCGCAGAGAGGGGAAAGTCTTATGGGTTTTGTCGAGTTGCAGCATGAACCTGGGGTATATTCTCGAGTTACGGCGGGGATGTCCATTCGAAACTGGAGTTTGTTCAGTGAAGTCAGGACACCTGTCTAGGTATGAGGGACAACTCAGGAATGTAAACTAGGCGTGGAAAGAAAAAACGGACGCTTCTGGAAATTAAGTGGGAGTTCAGGTCTCTTTTTCTATTTGACACAGTGATATTGGGATTGCTAACTATATTAAAAAATTGTCAGGCATCGTCAACATTTGAATCAGTGAACTCCACGTGGCTTTCGAGTTGTCAAAGGCATGTTATGCCCCTTTTTGAGATGAAGTGGAGGCCTAGGGCTTTCTGTAGGGTCTCTACAGGGGACTCAGACCTCCTTTCATTTTGTGATGTGAACGGTGAGCATGCATGAAGCTTCTGCAGGGAAATTTTGGGCTTCTTTCTAATCAGGGCATCTCGGGGTCCATTTCTCTTGAAGCATAAAAC
>JAGTXW010001336.1:11118109-11133863 GCA_020226075.1 Hydropotes inermis
ATGAGACTTCCCACTCGCCACAAGATGAGGCCCGATTCCCCTGCATTGTGTGCTGAGGAGTTCCGTGTTCCCTATCAACGACGTCAGGAATCTCGATTTCCCTGATGGAACTAAAGAGAATCCCCAAGTACACTGTCACAACAAGAGAAGAACACTGCTGTCACCTCAGGAATGCAAAATAGATTAGTGCGCCCCAAATAAACTCACGATGAAGCACATTTCCCCTTCATTGAATCCATAGCCATCTCACATTCCACGTCATAAACAACAAGTGGCTCGACATCTTTTACAACAATCCAGAGATTCTCTGAGACACCCGTCTGAAGTTTATAGGAACATCAATTTCAGTAAAGCAACAGGATGAAAGATCCGGACACCCCATATCGTCTGGAGATGAGGGCTGATTCCCGGTCTTCGACTGAAGAGGTAAGCCATGTTTCCACAAGCACATCAAGAGGAGTTTTCCCTTAGGAATATTTATGTGAGAGGGACCCTGTTTTTTATGCTTCAAGCGAAATGGACCCCGAGATGCAATGATTCGATAGAAGTCAAATTTCCCTTCAGGGGCTTAATGCATGCTCATCGTTCATATCACAAGATGAAAGGATGTCAGATTGCCCTGTAGATATCCTACTGAAATCCCTAGGTCTCCACCTCATCTCAGAAAGGGGCCTCACATCCCGTTGACAACTCGAGAGCCACGTGAAGTTCACTGATTCAAATGTTGATGATGCCTGACAATTCTTGAATATTGTTAGGAATCACAATATCACTGTGTCAAATAGAAAGTGATCCTAGTTGTCACTCCTCACTTCTTAAGCGTCCATATTGTACTGAGAAGACTAGCTTAGATTCCTGAGGTATCCATCATAACTAGACAGGAGTGCTGACGTTGCTGAAGAAACATGAGTATTGAAATGCCAACCCGCCATAACTCGAGAATATACCCCAGGTTCCTGCCGCATCTCGAGAAAATTCATGAGACTTCCCTTCAGCGAGAGACGAGGCCCAATTCCCCTGCATTGCGTGCTCAGAAATTCCATATTCCCAATACAACACGAAAGGAGCCTTGATTTGCTTGATGGAACTCCAGAGAGTCCTAAAGAACAACCTCACAAGTCTAGAATGACACTGATGTCACCAAAAGAATGTGAAATTGTTCAGTGTAACCCAAATCAATTTGAGACAAAGACAGACGCTCCTGTATTGGATCTAGTACAACCCCCTTTCCCCATCCTATAAGACCGGTGGCTTGTCATACTTGAGGCAACTACAGAGATTCCCTGATATACCTGTCTCAAATCTACAGGAACACCAATTTCAGCACAGGAACTCGAGGAAACTTCCAAGGACACCACATCATCTCGAGAAGAGAGCGGATTCCCAGGATTCTATTGAAGAAGTAGGCCAACTTTCCACAATAACCTCAAGAGTACCCTTCCCACAGCAATAGGTATGTGAGAGGGTCCCTGAGTTTGCTGCCTCAAGTAGAGTGGATACTGAGATGCCGTGACTATAAAGAAGGTTGTATATCCCTTCAGTGGCTTGAATGCAGGCTCGTCTTTCATCGCATAAGATAAAGCTCTGTATGAATCACTTTTGGAGAATCTAGAGAAAGACCTAGGTGCCTGCCTCATCTGGACAGGGTCCTCACATACCTTGACAATTCGAGAGGCAGGCGGATTTCAATGCTTCAAAAGATGATGATGTCTGACTCTTCATGAAAATTGAAAAGAATCCCAATATCACTGTGCCAAATAGAAAAAGAGACCTGAACTCCCACTTAACTTCCAGAAGAGTCCGTATTGTCCTGCCAAGCCTAGTTTACATTCCTGAGGTGTCCCTCATACCTAGACAGGTGTCCTGACTTCACTGAACAAAGTCCAGTTTCGAATGGACGTCCCCGCCGTAACTCGAGAATATACCCCATGTTCCTGCGGCAACTCGAAAAAACCCATGAGACTTTCCCCTCGCCGCGAGTTGAGGCCCGATTCCCCTGCATTGTGTCCAGAGCAATTGTGTTTTCAAAATCAAACACATAAGGAGCCTCAATTTGCTTGATTGAACTCCAGAGGGTCCCCAACAACACTGTCACAAGACGACATGAACACTGATGTCACCCCAGGAACGCAAAACAGTTCGGTGTACCCCAAATGAAATTGAGATGAGGCCTATTTCCCTTGCGTTTGCTCCATAAACACCGCGTGATCCACATCATACAGAACAAGTGGCTTGACTCCTTTTAGGAAACTCGAGAGATTCCCTGAGACAACCGTCTCAAGTATAGAGGATCATCAATTTCAGTAGAGCAGCTTGAGGAAAGTTCCGTGCACCCCATATCATCTTGGCATGAGAAGGATTCCCTGTCCTTGACTCAAGAGGTAAGCCAATTTTCCACAAGCACCTCAAGCGGAACCTTCCAACAGAAATAGGTATGTGAGAGGGAATCTGTGTTTTCTGCCTCAAGTGGAATGGACCCCGAGATGCCCTGACTCAAAAGAAGGCCGGCTTTCCCTGCAGTGGCTTAAATGCAGGCTCATCTTTCATCTCAAAAGATGAAGGGATAACCGAATCCCGTTTGGAGACCGAAGAGAAAGCCATACTTCTCCACCACTTCTGGACATAAGGCCTCACATTCCTTTGACACAACGAGAGTTGCGCTGAGTTCAATGCTTCAAAAGGTGACGATGCGTGACTCTTCGTGAAAATTGATAGGAATACCAATATAACTTTGCCAACTAATAAGGGATGCTTGCCCTCCCGACTCACCTCCAGAAGCGTCTGTATTGTCCTGCCAAGACTAATTCAGCTTCCTGATGTATCCGTCATACCTAGACAGGTGTCCTGACTTCACTGAACAAACTCCAGTTTCGAATGGACATCTCCACCGTAACTCGAGAATATTACCCAGGTTCCTGCCGCAACTCGAGGAAAACCATGAGACTTCACCCTGGCCGCGAGATGAGGCCCGATTCCCCTGCATTGCATGCAGAGCAATTGCGTTTTCCCAATCAAACACGTATGGAGCCTCGATTTGCTTGATTGAACTCCAGAGGGTCCCCAACAACACTGTCACAAGACGAGAAGAACACTGATATCACCTCAGGAACGCAAAATAGCTCGGTGTACCCAAATCAAACTGAGATGTGGCCAATTTCCCTTGCATTGGCTCCATAACCATCCCGCGATCCAGATCATACAGAACAAGTGGCTTGTCTCCCTTTAGGAAACTCGAGAGATTCCCTGAGAAAACCGTCTCAAGTATAGAGGATCATCAATTTCAGTAGAGCAGCTTGAGGAAACTTCCGTGCACCATATATCGTCTATGGATGAGAATGATTCCCTGTCTTCGACTGAAGAGGTAAGCCAATTTTCTACAAGAACCTCAAGAGGAGCCTTCCCACAGAAATAGGTAGGTGAGAGCGACTCTTGTTTTCTGCCTCAAATGGAATGGACCCCGAGATGCTCTGACTCAAAAGAAGGTTGGCTTTCCCTGCAGTGCATAAATGCAGGCTCATCTTTCATCTCACAAGATGAAGCGATGTCCGAATCCCTTGTGGAGACCCTAGAGAAAGCGATAGTTCTCAACCTCTTTTGGACAGAGATCCTCAGATCCCTTTGACACTTCGAGAGGTGCGCTGAGTTCAATGCTTCAAAAGGTGACAATGCCTGACTCTTCGTGAAAATTGATACGAATACCAATAGAACTGTACCAACTAATAAAGGATGCTTGGCCTCCAGCCTCACCTCCAGAAGCGTCCGTATTTTCCTGCCAAGCCTAGTTTAAATTCCCGAGGTGTCCGTCATAACTAGACAGGAGTCCTGACTTCTCGGAACAAACCCGAGTTTCAAATGGCCATCCTCGCCATAACTCGAGAATATACAGCACGTGCCTGCCGCAACTCGAGAAAAGTCATGAAACTTCCCCCTCGCAGGCAAGATGAGGCCCGATTCACCTGCATTGCATGCTGAGCCGTTCTGTGTTCCCAATCAAAGACATAAGGAACCTCGATTTCCCTGATGGAACTAAAGAGAATCCCCAAGAACACTGTCACAACAAGAGAAGAACACTGATGTCACCTTAGGAATGCAAAATAGATTGGTGTGCCCCAAATCAACTCAAGATGAAGAACATTTCCCCTTCATTGAATCCATAGCCATCTCGCATTCCACATCATATACAATAAGTGGCTTGACATCCTTTTCAACAATCCAGAGATTCACTGAGACACCCATCTCTAGTCTATAGGAACTTCAATTTCTGTAAAGCAACAGGACGAAAGATCCGGGCACCCCATATCGTCTGGAGATGAGAGCTGATTCCCTGTCTTCGACTGAAGAGGTAACCCATCTTTCCTAAACACCCTCAGAAGGAGTTTTACCTTAGGAATATGTATGTGAGAGGGACCCTGTGTTTTATGCTTCAAGGTAAATATACCCCGAGATGCCCTGATTCGAAAGAAGGCCAAATTTCCCTGCATAGGCTTAATGCATGCTCATCGTTCATATCACAAGATGAAAGGATGTCTGAGTTCACTGTAGAGACCCTACAGAAAGACCTAGGTCTCCACCGCATCTCGAAAAGGGGCCTCACATCCTTTGACGACTCGAGAGCCACGTGGAATCCACTGCTTCAAATTTTGACAATGCCTGACAATTTTTCAGTATTGTTAGGAATCCCAATATCACTGTGTCAAATAGAAAGTGATCCTCGGTGTCACTCCTCACTTCTGGAAGCGTCCGTATTGTCCTGAGAAGCCTGGCTTAGATTCCGGAGGTATGCATAATAACTATACAGGAGTGCTGACGTTGCTGAAGAAACAGGAGTATTGAAATTCCAACCCGCCATAACTCAAGAATATACCCCAGGTTCCTGCCGCAACTAGAGAAAATCCATGAGACTTCCCCTTCAGCGAGAGACGAGGCACAATTCCCCTGCATTGCATGCTCAGTAATTCCATGTTCCCAATACAACACGAAAGGAGACTTGATTTGCTTGATGGAACTCCACAGAGTCCCCAAGAACAACCTCACAAGTCTAGGATGAAACTGATGTCACCAAAGGAATGTAATATTGTTCAGTGTAACCCAAATCAATTCGAGATGACGCCAGACTCTCCTGTATTTGATCTCGTGCAATCCCCCATTTCCCATCCTTAAAGACAGGTGGCTTCCCTTACTTTAGGAAACTACAGAAATTCCCTGATATACCCGTCTCAAATCTAGTGGAACAGCAATTTCAGAACAGGAACTCGAGTAAAGATCCATGGATGCCACATCATCTCGAGAAGAGAGCGGACTCCCAGGATTCTACTGAAGACGTATGCCAACTTTCCACAAGTACCTCAAGAGTACCCTTCCCTCAGCAATAGGTATGTGAGAGGGTCCCTGAGTTTGCTGCCTCAAGTAGAGTGGATACTGAGATGCCCTGACTCTAAAGAATGTCGGATTTCACTGCAGTGGCTTGAGTGCAGGCTCGTCTTTCATCGCACAAGATAAAGCAATGAATGATTCCCTTGTGAAGACTCTGGAGAAAGACTTAGGTGCCCGCCTCATCTGGAGAGGGTCCTCACATCAGTTGACACTTCGAGAGACACTAAGAGTTCAATGCTTCAAAAGGTGATGGTTTCTGACATTTCATGAAAATTGATAGGAATCCCAATATCACTAGGACAACTAGAAAAAGAGACCTGAACTCCCACTTAACTTCCAGAAGCATCCATATTGTCCTGCCAAGCCTAGTTTACATTTCTGAGGTGTCCCTCATACCTAGACAGGTGTCCTGACTTCACTGAACAAACTCCAGTTTCGAATGGACATCCCCACCGCAACTCGAGAATATACCCCAGGTTCCTGCCGCAACTCGAGTAAACCCATGAGACTTCCCCCTTGCCGAGAGATGAGGCCCGATTCCGCTGCACTGCATGCAGGCAATTGCGTTTTCCCAATCAAACATGTAAGGAGCCTGGATTTGCTTGATTGAATTCTAGAGAATACCCCAACAACATTGACACAATATGAGACGAAACCTGATGTCACTTCAGGAATGCAAAATAGCTCAGTGTACCACAAATCAAATTGAGATGAGACCAATATCCCTTGAATTGGCGCCAGAAGCATCCCGAGATCCTCATCATACAGAAGAAGTGGCTTGACTCCCTTTAGGAAACTCGAGAGATTCCCTGAGAAAACCATCTCAAGTAGAGAGGATCATCAATTTCAGTAAAGCAGCTTGAGGAAACTTCTGTGCACTGCATATCATCTCGGGATGAGAATGATTCCCTGTCTTCGACTGAAGAGGTAAGCCAACTTTCCACAAACACCTCAAGAGGAGCCTACCCTCAGAAATAGGTATGTGAGAACGAATCTATCTTTTCTGTCTCAAGTGGAATGGACCCCGAGATGCCCTGACTCAAAAGAAGGCCTGCTTTCCCAGCGGTGCCTTAAATGCAGGCTCATTTTTCATCTCACAAGATGAAGGGATGACCGAATCCCCTGTGGAGACCCTAGAGAAAGATATAATTCTCAAACTCTTCTGGACAGAGGGCCTCACATCCAGTTGATATTTCGAGAGGTGCGCTGAGTTCAATTCTTCAAAAGATGACGATGCCTGACTCTTCGTGAAAATTGATAGAAATACCAATATAACTGTCCCAACTTACATGGGAGGCTTGGCCTCCCGCCTCACCTCCAGAAGCGTCCGTAATTTCCTGCCAAGCATAGTTTAACTTCCCGAGGTGTCTGTCATAACTACACAGGTGTCCTGATTTCGCGGAACAAACCTGAGTTTCAAATGGCCATCACCACCATAACTCGAGAATATAAACCACGTGCCTGCCGCAACTCGAGAAAACTCATGAGACTTCGCCCTTGCCACAAGATGAGGCCCAATTCCCCTGCATTGTGTGCTGAGGAGTTCCATGTTCCCAATCAAACACGTAACAAACCTCGATTTCCGTGATGGAACTAAAGAGAATCCCCAAGAACTCTGTCACAACAAGAAAAGATCACTGATGTCACATCATGAATGCAAAATAGATTGGTTTACCCCAAATCAACTCAAGAGGAAGCACATTTCCCCTTCATTGAATCGATAGCCATCTCGCATTCCACATCATATTCAACCAGTGGCTTAACATAATTTAAAACAATCCAGAGATTCCCTGAGACACCCATCTCTAGTCTGTAGGAACATCAATTTCAGTAAAGCAACAGGATGAAAGATCCGGGCACACCGTATCATCTGGAGATGAGAGCTGACTCCCTGTCTTCGACTGACGAGGTAAGCCATCTTTCCACAAGCACCTCAAGAGGAGTTTTCCCTTAGGAATATGTATGTGAGAAGGACCCTGTGTTTTATGCTTCAAGCGAAATGGACCCCGAGATGCCCTGATTAGAAAGAAGTCCAAATTTCCCTGCAGAGGCTCCATGCATGCTCATCGTTCATATCACAAGATGAAAGGATGTCTGAGTCCCCTGTAGAGAACCTACAGAAAGCCCTAGGTCTCCACCTCATCTCGAAAAGGGGCCTCACATCCCTTTGACATCTCGAGAGCCACGTGGAGTCCACTGCTTCAAGTGTTTACGATGCCTGACAATTTTTGAATATTGTTAGGAATCCTAGTATCACTGTGTCAAATAGAAAGTGATCCTCGGTGTCACTCCTCACTTCTAGAAGTGTCTGTATTGTCCTGAGAAGCCTAGCTTAGATTCCTGAAGTATCCATCATAACTAGACATGAGTGCTGACTTTGATGAAGAAACACGAGTATTGAAATGCCAACCCGCCATAACTCGAGAATATACCCCAGGTTCCTGCCGCAACTCGTGAAAATCCATGAGACTTCCCCTTCAGCGACAGATGACGCACAATTCCCGTGCATTGCGTGCTCAGCAATTCCATGTTCCCAATACAACACAAAAGGAGACTTCATTTGCTTGATGGAACTCCAGAGAGTCCCCAAGAACAACCTCACAAGTCTAGAATGACACTGATGTCACCAAATGAATGTGAAATGGTTCAGTGTAACCCAAATCAATTCTAGCTGATGCCAGACTCTCCTCTATTGGATCTAGTGCAATCCCCCATTCCCCATCCTACAAGACAGGTGGCTTTTTTTACTTTAGGCAACTACAGAGATTCCCTGATATACCCGTCTCAAATATAAAGGAACACCAATTTCTGCACAGGAACTTGAGGAAAGCTCCATGGACGCCATATCATCTCGAGAAGAGAGCATATTCCCAGGATTCTATTGAAGAAGTAGGCCAACTTTCAATAAGCACCTCAAGAGTACCCTTCCCTCAGCAATAGGTATGTGAGAGGGTAACTGAGTTTGCTGCCTCAAGTAGATTGGATACTGAGATGCCCTGACTCTAAAGAAGGTCAGATTTCAACGCAGTGGCTTAAATGCAGGATGGTCTTTCACCACATAAGATAAAGCAATGTATGAATCTCTTGTGGAGAATCTAGAGAAAGACCTAGGTGCCCTCCTCAATTGGATAGTGTCCTCACATCCGTTGACATTACGGGAGGCATGCGGAGTTCAATGCTTCAAAAGGTGATGATGCCTGACTCTTCATGAAAATTGATAGGAATCCCAATATCACTGTGCCAACTAGAAAAAGACAGCTGAACTCCCACTTAACTTCCAGAAGTGTCCGTATTGTCAGGCCAAGCCTAGTTTACATTCCTGAGGTGTCCCTCATAAATAGACATGTATCGTGACTTCACTGAACAAACTCCAATTTCGAATGGACATCCCTGCCGTAACTCGAGATTATAACCCAGGTTCCTGCCGAAACTCGAGAAAACCCATGAGACTTTCCCCTCGCTGTGAGATGAGGCCCGATTCCCCTGCATTGTGTGCAGACAACTGTGTTTTCCCAATCAAAGAATTTAGTAGACTCGATTTGCTTGATTGAGCTCCAGAGAGTCCCCAATAAAACGGTCACAAGACCAGAAGAACACTGACCTCCCCCCAGGAATGCAAAATAGCTCGGTGTACCCAAAATCAAATTGAGATGAGGCCAATTTCCCTTTCATTGGCTCCATAACCACCCCGCGATCCACATCATACAGAACAAGTGGCTTGACTGCCTTTAGGAAACTCGAGAGATTCCCTGAGACAACTGTCTCAAGTATAGAGGACCATTACTTTCGGTAGAGCAGCTTGAGGAATGTTCCGTGCACCCCATATCATCTTGGGATGAGAATGATTCCCTGTCTTCTACTGAAGAGATAAGCCAACTTTGCTCAAGCACCGCAAGAGGAGCCTTCACTGAGAATTAGGTATATGAGAGGGACTCTGTGTTTTCTGCCTCAAGTGGAATGGACCCTGAGATACCCTGACTCAAAAGAAGGCCGGCTTTCCCTGCAGTGCCTTAAATGCAGGCTCATTTTTCATCTCACAAGTTGAAGGGATGTCTGAATTCCCTGTGGAGATCCTAGAGAAAGCCGTAGTTCTCAACCTCTTCTGGACAGATGGCCTCACATCCATTTGACATTTCGAGAGGTGGGCTGAGTTCAATGCTTCAAAAGGTGACGATGCCTGACTCTTCCTGAAAATTGATAGGAATACCAATATAACTGTGCCAACTAATAAGTGATGCTTGGCCGCCCGCCTCACCTGCAGAAGCGTCCATATTGTCCTGCCAAGCCTAGTTTAGCTTCCCGAGGTGTCCGTCATACCTAGACAGGTTTCCAGACTTCACTGAACAAACTCCACTTTCGAATGGACATACCCGCCGTAACTCGAGAATATACCCCAGGTTCCTGCCGCAACTCCAGAAAACACATGAGACTTCCCCCTCTCCGTGAGATGAGGCCTGATTCCCCTGCATTGCATGCAGAGCAATTGCGTTTTCCGAATTAAACAGGTAAGGAGCTTCGATTTGCTTGATTGAATTCCAGAGAGTCCCCAACAACACTGTCACAAGACGAGAAGAACACTGATGTCACCTCAGGAAAGCAAAATAGCTCGGTGTACCCCAAATCAAATTGAGAAGAGGCCAATTTCCCTTGCATTGTCTCAAACACCATACCGCAATCCACATCATACAGATCAAGTGGCTTGAATCCCTTTAGGAAACTCGAGAGTTTCCCAGAGACAACCGTCTCAAGTGTAGTGGATCATCAATTTCAGTATAGCAGGTTGACGAAACTTCCGTGCACCCCATATCATCTCGGAATGAGAATGATTCCCTGTCTTCGACTGAAGAAGTAGGCCAACTTTCCACAAACACCTCAAGTGGAGCCTTCACTCAGAAATAGGTATGTGAGAGCGACTCTGTGTTTTGTGCCTCAAGTGGAATGGACCCCGAGATGCCCTGACTCAAAAGAAGGCCTGCTTTCACTGCAGTGCCCTAAGTGCAGTCTAATCTTTCATCTCACAAGATAAAGGGATGTCCGAATCGCCTGTGGAGACACTAGAGAAAGCCATAGTTCTCAACCTCTTCTGGACAGAGGGCGTCATATCCATTTGACATTTCGAGAGCTGCGCTGAGTTCAATGCTTCAAAAGGTGACGATGCCTGACTCTTTGTGAAAATTGATAGGAATACCAATATAACTGTGCCAAATAATAAGGAATGCTTGGCCTCCCGCCTCACTTCCAGAAGCGTCCGTATTTTCCTGCCAATCATAGTTTAACTTCCCGAAGTGTATATCATAACTAAACAGGAGTCCTGACTTCGCGGAACAAACCCGAGTTTCAAATGGCCATCCCCGCAGTAACTCGAGAATATACACCAGGTGCCTGCCGCAACTCGAGAAAACCCATGAGAGTTCCCCCTCGACGCTAGATGAGGCCCGATTCCCCTGCATTGCGTGCTGAGGAGTTCCGTGTTCCCAATCAAACACGTAAGGAACCTTGATTTCCCTGATGGAACTGAAGAGAATCCCCAAGAACACTGTCTCTACAAGAGAAGAAAACTGATGTCTCCTCAGGAATGCAAAATAGATTGGTGTACCCCAAATCAACTCAAGATGACGCCCGACTCTCCTGTATTGGATTTAGTGCAATCCCCCATTTCCCATCCTACAAGACAGGTGGCTTCTCTTACTTTAGGCAACTACAGAGATTCCCTGATATACCCGTCTCAAATCTAGAGGAACACCAATTTCAGCACAGGAACTTGAGGAAAGCACCATGGACGCCATATCATCTCGAGAAGAGAGCAGATTCCCAGGATTCTATTGAAGAAGTAGGTCAACTTTCCACAAGCACCTCAAGAGTACCCTTCCCTCAGCAATAGGTATGTGAGTGGGTCCCTGAGTTTGCTGCCTCAAGTAGAGTGGATACTGAGATGCCCTGACTCTAAATAAGTTCGGATTTCCCTGCAGTGGCTTGAATGCAGGCTCGTCTTTCATTGCACAAGATAAAGTGTTGTATTAATCCCTTGTGGAGAATCTAGAGAAAGACCTAGGTGCCCACCTCATCTGGACAGGGTCCTCATATCCATTGACACTTAGAGAGTCACGCGGAGTTCAATGCTTCAAAGGTGATGATGCCTGACTCTTCATGAAAATTAATAGGAATCCCAATATCACTGTGCCAACTAGAAAAAGACAGCTGAACTCCCACTTAACTTCCAGAAGCTTCCGTATTGTAATGACATGCATAGTTTACATTCCTGAAGTGTCCCTCATACCTAGACAGGTGTCCTGACTTCACTGAATAAACTCCAGTTTTGAATGGACATCCCCGCCGTAAATGGAGAATATACTACAGGTTCCTGCAGCAACTCCACAAAACACATGAGACTTTCCACTCGCCACGAGCTGAGGCCCACTTCCCCTGCACTGTGTCCAGAGCAATTGCGTTTTCCCAATCAAACACATAAGGAGCCTCAATTTGCTTGATTGACCACCAGAGAGTTCCCAACAACACTGTCACAAGACGAGAAGAACACTTATGTCAACCCAGGAACGCAAAATAGCTTGGTGTACCCAAAATCAAATTGAGATGAGGCCAATTACCCATGCATTGGCTCCATATCCACCCCGCAATCCACATCATACAGAACAAGTGACTTGACTCCCTTTAGGAAACTCGAGAGATTCCCTTAGACAACCGTCTCAAGTATAGAGGATCATCAATTTCAGTAGAGCAGCTTGAGGAAAGTTCACTACACCCCATATCATCTCGGGATCAGAATGATTTCCTGTCTTCGACTGAAGAGGTAAGCCAACTTTCCACAAGCACCTCGAGCAGCCTTCCCACAGAAATAGTTATGTGAGAGGGACTCTGTGTTTTCTGCCTCAAATGGAATGGACCTCGAGATTCCCTGACTCAAAAGAAGGCCGGCTTTCACTGCAGTGGCTTAAATGCAGGCTCATCTTTCCTCTCACAATATGAAGGGGTAACCGAATTCCCTGTCGAGACCCTAGAGAAAGCCATATTTCTCCACCTCTTCTGGACAGAGGGCCTCACATCCCTTTGACACATCGAGAGGTGTGCTGAGTTCAGTGCTTCAAAAGGTTACGATGCCTGACTCTTCGTGAAAATTGATATGAGTACCAATATAACTGTGCCAACTATTAAGGGATGCTTGGCTTCTTGACTCACCTCCAGAAGCGTCAGTATTGTCCTTCCTAACCTAGTTTACCTTTCCTAGGTGTCCGTCACACCTAGACAGGTGTCCTGACTTCACTGAACACACTCCACTTTCGAATGGACATCCCAGCCGTAACTCGAGAATATACCCCAGGTTCCTTCCGCAACTCGAGAAGACCCATGAGACTTCCCCCTCCCGGCGATATGAGGCCTGATTCCCCTGCACTGCATGCAGAGCCATTGCGTTTTCCCAATCAAACACGTAAGAAACTCGATTTGCTTCTTTGAACTCCAGGGAGTCCCCAACAACACTGTCACAAGACGAGAAGAACACTGATTTCACCTCAGGAACACAAAAGAGCTCGGTGTACCCCAAATAAAATTGAGATGAGGCCAATTTCCCTTGCATTGGCTCCATAACCATCCCACAATACTCATCATACAGAACAATTGGCTTGACTCCCGTTAGGAAACTCGAGAGATTCCCTGAGAAAACCGTCCCAAGAATAAAGGATCATCAATTTGATTAGAGCAGCTTGAGGAAACTTCCGTGCACCCCATACAGTTTGGGGATGAGAATGATTCCATGTCTTAGACTGAAGAGGTAAGCCAACTTTCCACAGGCACCTCAAGAGGAGCCTTCCCTCAGAAATGGGTATGTGAGAGCGACTCTGTGTTTTCTTCCTCAAGTGGAATGGACCCCGAGATGCCCTGAGTCAAAAGAAGGCCGACTTTCACTGCAGTGCATAAATTCAGGCTCATTTTGATCTCACAAAATGAAGGGATGTCCGAATTCCCTGTGGAGACGCTAGAGAAAGCCATAGTTCTCAACTTCTTCTGGACAGAGGATCTCACATCCCTTTGACACTTCGAGAGGTGCGCTGAGTTCAATGCTTCAAAAGGTGACAATGACTTGGTCTTCGTGAAAATTGATAGGAATACCAAAATATCTGTGACAAATAATAAGGGACACTTGGGCTCCCGCCTCACCTCCAGAAGCATCCGTATTTTCCTGCCGAGCATAGTTTAACTTCCCGAGGTGTCTGTCATAACTACACAGGAGTCCTAACTTTGTGGAACAAACCCGAGTTTCAAATGGCCATCCCCGCCGTAACTCGAGAATATGCATCAGGTGTCTGCCTCAACTCGAGAAAACTCATGAGACTTCTCCCTCACCGAAACATGAGGCCAGATTCCCCTGCATTGAGTGCTGAGGAGTTCCGTGTTCCCAATCAAATACGTAAGGAACCTCGATTTCCCTGTTGGAACTAAAGAGAATCCCCAAGAACTCTGTCACAACAAGAGAAGAACACTAATGTCACCTCACGAATGCACAATAGATTGGTGTAACCCAAATCAACTCAAGATGAAGCACATTTCCCCATCATTGAATCCATAGCCATCTAGCATTCCACATCATATACAACAAGTTTCTTGACATCCTTTACAACAATCCAGAGATTCCCTGAGACACCAATCTCTAGTCTATAGGAACTTCAATTTCAGTAAAGCAACATGATGAAAGACCTGGGCACCCCATATCGTCTGGAGATGAGAGCTGATTCCGTGTCTTCGACTGAAGAGGTAACCCATCTTTCCTTATGGAACTCAGAAGGAGTTTTCCATTAGGAATATGTATGTGAGAGGGACCCTGTGTTTTATGCTTCAAGCTAAATGGACCAAGAAATGCCCTGATTCGAAATAAGGCCAAATTTCCCTGCAGAGGCTTAATGCATGCTCATCATTCATATCACAAGATGAAAGGATGTCTGAGTCCACTGTAGAGACCCTACAGAAAGCCCTGGGTCTCCACATCATCTCAAAAAGGGGCCTCATATCCCTTTGATGACTCGAGAGCCACGTGGAATCCACTGCTTCAAATTTTGACGATGCCTGACAATTTTTGAATATTCCTAGGAATCCCAATATCGCAGTGTCAAATAGAAAGTGATCCTCGGTGTCACTCCTCACTTCTAGAAGCGTCCGTATTGTCCTGAGAAGCCTAGCTTAGATTCCTGAGGTATCCATCATAACTAGACAGGAATGCTGACGTTGCTGAAGAAACACGAGTATTGAAATTCCCACCCGCCATAACTCGAGAAGATACCCCAGGTTCCTGCCGCAACTCGAGAAAATCCATGAGACTTCCCCTTCAGCGAGAGATGAGGCACAATTCCCCTGCATTGCGTGCTCAGCAATTCCATGTTCCCAATACAACACGAAAGGAGACTTGCTTTGATAAATGGAACTCCACAGAGTCCTCAAGAACATCCTTACAAATCTAGAATGAAACTGATGTCACCAAAGGAATGTGAAATTGTTCAGTGTAACCCAAATCAATTCAAGATGACGCCAGACTCTCCTGTATTTTATCTAGTGCAATCCCCCATTTCCCATCCTAAAAGACTGGTGGCTTCCTTACTTTAGGCAACTACAGAGATTCCCTGATATACCCGTCTCAAATCTAGAGGACCACCAATTTCAGCACAGAAACTCGAGTAAAGCTCCATGGATGCCACATCATCTCGAGAAGAGAGCAGATTCCCAGGATTTTATTGAAGAAGTATGCCAACTTTCCACAAGTACCTCAAGAGTACCCTTCCCTCAGCAATAGATATGTGAGAGGGTCCCTGAGTTTGCTGCCTCAAGTAGAGAGGATACTGAGATGCTCTGACTCTAAAGAAGGTCGGATTTCCCTGTAGTGGCTTGAATGCAGGCTACTCTTTCATCACACAAGATAAAGCAATGAATGATTCCCTTGTGAAGAATCTGGAGAAAGACATAGGTGCCTGCTTCATCTGGAGAGGGTCCTCATATCTGTTGACACTTCGAGAGGCACTTGGAGTTCAGTGCTTCAAAAGGTGATGATTTCTGACACTTTATGAAAATTGATAGGAATCCCAATATCACTATGCCAACTAGAAAAAGAGAACTGAACTCCCACGTAGCTTCCAGAAGCGTCCGTATTGTCCTGCCAAGCCTAGTTTTCATTCGTGAGGTGTCCCTCATACCTAGACAGGTGTCCTGATTTCACTGAACAAACTCCAGTTTCGAATGGACATCCCCGCCATAAATCGAGAATATACTCCAGGTTCCTGCCGCAACTCGAGAAAACACTTTGAGACTTTCCCCTCACCACGAGATGAGGCCCGATTCCCCTGCATTATGTCCAGAGCAATTGCGTTCTCCCAATTAAACA
>JAGTXW010001336.1:11307933-11323507 GCA_020226075.1 Hydropotes inermis
GTTACTCGAGATTATACCCCAGGTTCCTGCCACAACTCGAGAAAACCCATGAGACTTCCCCTTCTCCGCGAGATAGGGCCCGATTCCCCTGCGTTGAATGCAGAGCAATAGCCTTTTCCCAATCAAGCACGAAAGGAACCTCGATTTGCTTGATTGACGTCCAGAGAATCCCCAACAACACTGTCACAAGACAAGAACACTGATGTCAAATCAGGTAAGCAAAATCACTTGGTGCACCCCAAATAAAATTGAGATGAGGCCAATTTCCCTTGCATTGGCTCCATAATCATCCCGCGATCCACATCATACAGAACAAGTGGGTTGACTCCCTTTAGGAAACTCGAGAGTTTCCCTGAGAAAACCGTCTCAAGAATAGAGGATCATAAATTTCAGTAGAGCAGCTTGAGGAAACTTCCGTGCACCCCATATCGTCTCGTGATGAGATTGATTCCCTGTCTTCGACTGAAGAGGTAAGCCAACTTTCCACAAGCACCTCAAGAGGAGCCTTCCCTCAGAAGTAGGTATGTGAGAACGACTCTGTGTTTTCTACCTCAAGTGGAATGGACCCCGTGATGACCTGACTCAAAAGAATTCCGGCTTTCACTGCAGTGCCTTAAATGCAGGCTCATCTTTCAACTCACAAGATGAAGGGATGTCCGAATCCTCTTTGGAGACATAGAGACAATCCCCTAGAGAAAGCCATAGTGCTCCACCTCTTTTGGATAGAGGGCCTCACATCCCTTTGACACTTCAAGAGGTGCACTGGGTTCCATGCTTCAAAAGGTGACGAAGCCTGACTCTTCGTGAAACTTGATAGGAATACCAATATAACTCTGCCAACTAAAAAGGGACGCTTGGCCTCCCACCTCACCTCCAGAAGGGTCCTTTTTTTCCTGCCAGGCCTAGTTTAACTTCACGAGGTGTCCGTCATAACTAGACAGGTGTCCTGACTTCGCGGAACAAACCCGAGTTTCAAATGGCCATCCCCACCGTAAGTCGAGAATATAAACCAGGTGCCTGCCGCAACTCGAGAAAAGTCATGAGACTTCCCCCTCGCCGCAAGATGAGGCCGGATTTTCCTGCAATGCATGCTGAGGAGTTCCGTGTTCCCAATCAAAGACTTAAGGAACCTCGATTTCCCTTATACAACTAAAGAGAATCACCAAGAACACTGTCACAACAAGAGAAGAACACTGATGTCACCTCAGGAAGGCAAAATAGATTGGTGTACCCCAAATCAACTCAGGATGAAGCACATTTCCACTTCACTGAATCCATAGCCATCTCCCATCGCACATCATATAAAACAAGTGGCTTGACATCCTTTACAACAATCCAGAGATTCTCTGAGACACCCATCTCAAGTCTATAGGAACATCAATTTCAGGAAAGCAAAAGGATGAAAGATCCGGGCACCCCATATCGTCTGGAGATGAGAGCTGATTCCCTGTCTTCGACTGAAGAGGTAAGCCATCTTTCCACAAGCACCTCAAGAGGAGTTTTCCTTTAGGAATATGTATGTGAGAGGGACCCTGTGTTTTATGTTTCAAGTGACATGGACCCCGAGAGGCCCTGATTAGAAAGAATGCCAAATTTCCCTGCAGAGGCTTAATGCATGCTCCTCGTTCATATCACAAGATGAAAGGATGTCTGATTCCCCTGGTGAGACCCTACAGAAATCCCTAGGTCTCCACCTCATCTCGAAAAGTGACCTCACATCCCATTGACAACTCGAGAGCCACGTGGATTTCACTGCTTCAAATGTTGACGATGCCTGACAATTTTTGAATATTGTTAGGAATCCCAATATCAATGTGTCAAATAGAAAGTGATCCTCAGTGTCACTCCTCTCTTCTAGAAGTGTCCGTATTGTCCTGAGAAGCCTAGCTTAGATTGCCGAGGTATCCATCATAACTAGGCAGGAGTGCTGAAAGTGCTGAAGAAACACGAGTATTGAAATGCCAACCCGCCATAACTCGAGGATATACCCAAGGTTCCTGCCCCAACTCGAGAAAATCCATGTGACTTCCCCTTCAGCGACAGATGAGGCACAATTCCCCTGCATTGCGTGCTGAGGAATTCCATGCTCCCAATACAACATGAAAGGAGCCTTGATTTGCTTGATGGAAGACCAGAGAGTCCCCAAGAAGAACCTCACATGTCTAGAATGACACTTATGTCAACAAAGGAATGTGAAATTGTTCGGTGTAACCCAAAGCAATTCAAGATGACGCCCGAATCTCCTTTATTGGATCTAGTGCAATCTCCCATTCCCCATTCTACAAGATACGTGGTTTGTCTTACTTTAGGCAACTACAGAGATTTCCTGATATAACCAGCTCCAATCTAGAGGAACACCAATTTCAGCACAGGAACACGAGGAAAGCTGCATGGACTCCATATCATCTCTAGAAGAGAGCAGATTACCAGGATTCTATTGAAGAAGTAGGCCTACTTTCCACAAGCACCACAAGAGTACCCATCCCTCAGCAATAGGTATGTGAGAGGGTCCCTGAGTTTGCTGCCTCAAGTAGAGTGGATACTGAGATGCCCTGACTCTTAAGAAGGTCGGATTTCCCTGCAGTGGCTTGAATACAGGCTCCTCTTTCATTGGGCAAGATAAAGCGATGTATGAATCCCTTGTAGAGAATCTAGAGAAAGACCTAGGTGCCCGCCTCATCTGGACAGGCTCCTCACATCCGTTGACACTTCGAGAGGCACGCGGATTTAATGCTTCAAAAGGTGATGATGCCTGACTCTTCATGAATACTGATAGGAATCCCAATATCACTGTGCCAACTAGAAAAAGAGACCTGAACTCCCACTTAACTTCCAGAAGCGTCCGTATTTACCTGCCACGACTAGTTTACATTCCTCAGGTGTCCCTCATACCTAGACAGGTTTCTTGACTTCACTGAACAAAGTCTAGTTTAGAATAGACATCCCCGCCATAACTCGAGAATATAGCCCAGGTTCCTGACGCAACTCGAGAAAACCCATTAGACTTTCCCCTCGCCGTGAGATGATTCCCGATTCCCCTGCATTACATGCAGAGCAATTGCGTTTTCTCAATCAAACTCGAAAGGAGCCTCAATTTGCTTGATTGAACTCAACAGAGTCCCCAACAACACTGTCACAAGACAAGAAAAACACTGATGTCAACTCAGGAACGCAAAATAGCTTGGTGTACACCAAACGAAATTGAGATGAGGCCAGTTTCCATTGCATTGGCTCCATAACCATGTCACAATCCATATCATACAGAACAAGTGGCTTGACTCCCTTTAGGAAACTCGAGAGATTCCCTGAGAAAACCGTCTCAAGTATAGAGGATCATCAATTTCAGTAGAGAAGCTTGAGGAAACTTCCTTGCAACCCATAACTTCTCGGGATGAGAATGACGCCCTGTCTTCGACTGAAGAGGTAAGCCAACTTTCCACAAGCAGCTCAAGAGGAGCCTTCCCTCAGAAATAGGTATGTGAGAGCGAATCTGTGTTTTCTGCCTCAATTTGAAAGGACCCCAATATGCCCTGACTCAAAAGAAGTTCGGCTTCCCTGCACTGCGTTAAATGCAGGCTCATCTTTCATCTCACAAGATGAAGGGATGTCCGAATCCTATGTGGAGACCCTAGAGAAAGCCATAGCTGTCAACCTCTTCTGGACAGAGGGCCTCACATCCCTTTGACACTTCGAGAGGTGCGCTGATTTCAATGCTTTAAAAGGTGACGATGCTGACTCTTCGTGAAAATTGATAGGAATACCAATATAACTGTTCCAACTAATAAGGGACGCCTGGCCTCACGCCTCACCTCCAGAAGCGTCCGTATTTTCCTGCCCCACCTAGTTTAACTTCCCGAGGTGTCCATCATAACTAGACAGGTGTCCTGACTTCGCGGAACAAACCCGAGTTTCAAATGGCCATCCCCGCCGTAACTCGAGAATATACACCAGGTGCCTGCCGCAACTTGAAAAAACTCATGAGACTTCCCCCTCGCCGCAAGATGAGGCCCGATTCCCCTCCATTGCATGCGGAGTAGTTCCGTGTTTCCAATCAGTGTCGTAAAGAACCTGGATTTCCCTGATGGAACTAAAGAGAATCCCCATGAACACTGTCAAACAAGAGAAGAACACTGATGTCACCTAAGGAATGCAAAATAGATTGGTGTACCCCAAATCAACTCAAGATGAAGCACACTTCCCCTTCATTGAATTCATAGCCATCTCACATTCCACATCATATAAAAAAAGTGGCTTGACATCGTCTACAACAATCCAGAGATTCCCTGAGACACCCATCACAAGTCTATAGGAACATGAATTTCAGTAAAGCAACAAGATGAAATATCCGGGCACCCCATATCGTCTGTAGATGAGAGCTGATTCCCTGTCTTCATCTGAAGAGGTAAGCCATCTTTCCACAAGCACCTGAAGAGGAGTTTTCCCTTAGGAATATGTATGTGAGAGGGACCATGTGTTTTACACTTCAAGCGAAATGGACCCCGAGATGCCCTGATTCGAAAGAAGGCCAAATTTCCCTGCAGAGGTTAATGCATGCTCATCGTTCATATCACAAGATGAAAGGATGTCTGAGTCCCCTGTAGAGACGCTACAGAAAGCCCTAGTTCTTCATCTCATCTCGAAAAGTGGCCTCACATCACTTTGACAATTCGAGAGCCACGTGGAGTTCACTGCTTCAAATGTTGAGGATGCCTGACAATTCTTGAATATTGTTAGGAATCCCAATATCACTGTGTCAAATAGAAAGTGATCCTCGTTGTCACTCCTCACTTCTAGAAGCGTCCGTATTGTCCTGAGAAGCCTAGCTTAGATTCCTGAGGTATCCATCATAATTAGACAGGAGTGCTGACGTTGCTGAAGAAACACGAGTATTGAAATGCCAACACGCCATAACTCGAGAATACACCCCAGGTTCCTGCTACAACTCGAGAAAATCGATGAGACTTCCCCTTCAGCGAGAGATGAGGCAAAATTCCCCTGCATTGTGTGCTCAGCAATTCCATGTTCCCAATACAACACGAAAGGAGCCTTGATTTGCATGATGGAAGTCCAGAGAGTCCCCAAGAACAACCTCACAACTCTAGAATGACACTGATGTCACCAAAGGCATGTGAAATTGTTTGGTGTAACCCAAATCAATTTGAGATGACGCCCGACTCTCCTGTATTGGATCTAGTGCAAAGCCACGTTCCCCATCCTACAAGACAGGTGGCTTGTCTTACTTTAGGGAACTACAGAGATTCCCTGATATATCCGTCTCCAATTTAGAGGAACACCAATTTCAGCACAGGAACTGGAAGAAAGCTCCATAGACGCCATATGATCTCGAGAAGAGATCGGATTCCCAGGATTCTATTGAAGAAGTAGGCCAACTATCCACAAGCACCTCAAGAGTACCCTTCCCTCAGCAATAGGTATGTGAGAGGGTCCCTGAGTTTGCTGCCTCAAGTAGAGTGGATACTGAGATGCCCTGACTCTAAGAAGTTCGGATTTCCCTGCAGTGGCTTGAATGCAGGCTCGTCTTTCATCGCACAAGATAAAGCGATGTATGAATCCCTTGTGGAGAATCTAGAGAAAGACCTAGGTGCCTGCCTCATCTGGACAGGGTCCTCACATCTGTTGACACTTCGAGAGGCACACGGAGTTCAATGCTTCAAAAGTTGATGATGCCTGACTCTTCATGAAAATTGAAAGGAACCCCAAAATCACTGTGCCAACTAGAAAAAGAGACGTGAACTCCCACTTAACTTCCAGAGCGTCAGTATTGTCCTGCCACGCCTAGTTTACCTTCCTGAGGTGTGCCTCATACCTAAACAGGTGTCCTGACTTCACTGAACAAATTCCAGTTTCGAATGGACATCCCCGCCATAACTCGAGAATGTACCCCAGGTGCCTGCCGCAACTCGTGAAAACCAATAAGTCTTTCCCCTCATTTCGAGATGAGGCCCGATTCCCCGGTATTGTGTCCAGAGCAATTGCGATTTTCCAAACAAACACGTAAGGAGCCTAGATTTGCTTGACTGAACTCCAGAGAGTCCCCAACATCTCAGTCGCAAGAAGAGAAGAACACTGATGTCACCCCAGGAATGCAAAATGCTTCGGTGAACCCCAAATCAAATTGAGATGAGGCCAATTTCCCATGCATTGGCTCCATAACCACCCCGTGATCCACATCATACAGAACAAGTGGCTTGACTCCATTTAGGAAACTCGAGAGATTCCCTGAGACAACCGTCTCAAGTACAGAGGATCATCAATTTCAGTAGAGAAGCTTGTCGAATGTTCCATGCAGCCCATATCATCTCCGGATGAGAATGATTCCCTGTCTTCGACTGAAGAGGTAAGCCAACTTTCCACAAGCACCTCAAGAGGATCCTACCCTCAGAAATAGGTATGTGAGAAGGACTCTGTGTTTTCTGCCTAAAGTGGAATGGACCCTGAGATGCCCTGACTCAAAAGAAGGCCAGCTTTCCCTGCAGTGGCTTAAATGCAGGCTCATATTACATCTCACCAGATGAAGGGATGACCGAATCCCCTGTGGAGACCCTAGAGAAACCCATAGTTCTACACCTCTCTGGACAGAGGGCTCACATCCCTTTGACACATCGAGGGTTTTGCTGAGTTCAATGTGTAAAAAGGTGAAGATGCCTGACCCTCGTGAAAATAGACAGGAATACCAATAAAACTGTTCCAAATAATTAGGAACGCTTGGCCTCCTGCATGACCTCCAGAAGCGTGCATATATTCCTGCCAAGCCTAGGTTAGCTTCCAGAGGTGTCGGCATACCGAGACAGGTGTCCTGACTTCACTGAACAAACTCCAGTTTCGAATGGACATCCCTGCCGTAACTCGAGAATATTCCCCAGGTTCCTGCCGCAACTCGAGAAAACCCAGACTTCCCCCTCTCCGCGAGATGGAACCCGATTCCCCTGCATTGCATGCAGAGCAATAGCGTTTTCCCAATCAAGCACAAAACGAGCCTTGATTTGCTTGACTGAACTCCAGAGAATCCCCAACAACACTGTCACAAGACAAGAAGAACACTGATGTCAACACAGGAAAGCAAAATCGCTTGGTGTACTCCAAATCAAATTGAGATGAGGCCAATTTCCCTTGCATTGGCTCCATAACCATCCCGCGATCCACATCATACAGAACAAGTGGGTTGACTCCCTTTCGGAAACTCGAGAGTTTCCCTGAGAAAACTGTCTCAAGTATAGAGGATCATAAATTTCAGTAGAGCAGCTTGAGGAAACTTCCGTGCACCCCATATTGTCTCGGGATGAGAATGATTCCCTGTCTTCGACTGAAGAGGTAAGCCGAATTTCCACAAGCACCTCAAGAGGAGACTTCCCTCAGAAGTAGGTATCTGAGAACGACTCTGTGTTTTCTGCCTCATGTGGAATGGACCCCGAGATGCCCTGACTCAAAAGAATTCTGGCTTTCACTGCAGTTCCTTACATGCAGGCTCATCTTTCATCTCACCGGATGAAGGGATGTCCGAATCCCCTGTGGAGACATAGAGACAATCCCCTAGAGAAAGCCATAGTGCTCCACCTCTTTTGGATAGAGGCCTCACATCCCTTTGACACTTCGAGAGGTGCGCTGAGTTCCATGCTTCAAAAGGTGACGATGCCTGACTCTTCGTGAAAATTGATAGGAATACCAATATAACTGTGCCAACTAAAAAGGGATGCTTGGCCTCCCGCCTCACTTCCAGAAGGGTCCGTATTTTCCTGCCAAGCCTAGTTTAACTTCGCGAGGTGTCCGTCATAACTAGACAGGAGTCCTGACTTCGCGGAACAAACCCGAGTTTCAAATGGCCATCCCCACCGTAACTCGAGAAAATAAACCAGGTGCCTGCTGCAACTGGAGAAAAGTCATGAGACTTCACCCTCGCCGCAAGATGAGGACCGATTCCCCTGCATTGCATGCTGAGGAGTTCCGTGTTCCCAATCAAAGATGTAAGGAACGTCGATTGCCTTATGGAACAAAAGAGAATCTCCAAGAACACTGTCACAACAAGAGTAGAACACTGATGTCACCTCAGGAATGCAAAATAGATTGGTGTACCCCAAATCAACTCAAGATGAAGCACATTTCCACTTCATTGAATCCATAGCCATCTCGCATTGCACATCATATACAACAAGTGGCTTGACATCCTTTACAACAATCCAGAGATTCTCTGAGACACCCATCTCAAGTCTATAGGAACATCAATTTCAGGAAAGCAAAAGGACGAAAGATCCGGGCAACCCATATCTTCTGGAGATGAGAACTGATTCCCTGTCTTCGACTAAAGAGGTAAGCCATCTTTCCACAAGCAACTCAAGAGGAGTTTTCCCTTAGGAATATGTACGTGAGAGGGACCCTATGTTTTATGTTTCAAGTGAAATGGATCCCGAGATGCCCTGATTCGAAAGAAGGCCAAATTTTCCTGCAGAGGCTTAATGCATGCTCATCGTTCATATCACAAGATGAAAGGATGTCTGAGTCCCCTGGTGATACCCTACAGAAATCCCTAGTTCTCCATCTCATCTCGAAAAGTGGCCTCACATCCCGTTGACAACTCGAGAGCCACGTGGATTTCACTGTTTTAAATGTTGACGATGCCTGACAATTTTTGAATATTGTTAGAAATCCCAAAATCACTGTGTCAAATAGAAACTGATCCTCAGTGTCACACCTCACTTATAGAAGTGTCTGTATTGTCCTGAGAAGCCTAGGTTAGATTGCCGAAGTATCCATCATAACTAGGCAGGAGTGCTGACGGTGCAGAAGAAACACGAGTATTGAAATGACAACCAGCCATAACTCGAGAGTATAGCCCAAGTTCCTGCCACAACTCTAGAAAATCCATGTTACTACCCCTTCAGCGAGAGATGAGGCACAATTCCCCTGAATTGCATGCTCAGCAATTCCATGTTCCCAATACAACAAGAAAGGAGCCTTGATTTCCTTGATGGAAGTCCAGAGAGTCCCCAAGAACAACCTCACATGTCTAGAATGACACTGATGTCACCAAAGAATGTGAAACTGTTTGGTGTAACCCAAATCAATTCGAGATGATGCCCGACTCTCCTGAATTGGATCTAGTGCAAAGACCCATTCCCCATCATACAAGACAGGAGGCTTGTCTTACTTTAGGCAACTACAGAGATTCCCTGATATACCCGTCTCCAATCTAGAGGAAAACCAATTTCAGCACAGGAACTGGAAGAAAGCTCCTTGAAGGCCATATCATCTCGAGAAGAGATCGGATTCCCAGGATTCTATTGAAGAAGTAGGCCAACTTTCCACAAGCACCTCAAGAGTATCCTTCCCTCAGCAATAGGTATGTGAGAGGGTCTCTGAGTTTGCTGCCTCAAGTAGAGTGGATACTGAGATGCCCTGACTCAAAAGAAGGTCGGATTTCCCTGCAGTGGCTTTAATGCAGGCTCGTCTTTCATCGCACAAGATAAAGCGATGTATGAATCCCTTGTGGAGAATCTAGAGAAAGACCTAGGTTCCTGCCTCATCTGGACAGGGTCCTCACATCCTTTGAGACTTCGAGAGGCACGCGGAGCTCAATGCTTCAAAAGGTGATGTTGCCAGACTCTTCATGAAAATTGATAGGAATCCCAAAATCACTGTGCCAACTAGAAAAAGAGACCTGAACTCCCACTTAACTTCCAGAAGCGTCAGTATTGTTCTGCCACGCCTAGTTTACATTCCTGAGGTGTCCCTCATACCTAAACAGATATCCTGACTTCACTGAACAAACTCCAGTTTCGAATGGACATCCCCACCATAACTCGAGAATGTACCCCAGGTGCCTGCCGCAACACGAGAAAACCAATAAGACTTTCCCCTCGCCACACAATGAGGCCCGATTCCCCGGCATTGTGTCCAGAGCAATTGTGATTTCCCAATCAAACATGTTAGGAGCCTACATTTGCTTGACTGAACTCCAGAGAGTCCCCTACAGCTCAGTCGCAAGACGAGAAGAACACTGATGTCACCCCAGGAATGCAAAATACTTCGGTGAACCCCAAATCAAATTGAGATGAGGCCAATATCCCATGCATTATCTCCATAACCACCCCGCGATCCACATCATACAGAACAAGTGGCTTGACTCCCTTTAGGAAACTCGAGAGATTACCTGATACAACCGTCTCAAGTACAGAGGATCATCAATTTCAGTAGAGCAGCTTGCCGAATGTTCCATGCAGCCCATATCGTCTCGGGATGAGAATGATTCCCTGTCTTCGCCTGAAGAGGTAAGCCAACTTTCCACAAGCACCTCAAGAGGAGCCTACCCTCAGAAATAGGCATGTGAGAGGGACTCTGTGTTTTCTGCCTCAAGTGGAATGGACCCTGAGATGCCCTGACTCAAAAGTAGGCCGGCTTTCCCTGCAGTGCTTAAATGCAGGCTCATATTTCATCTCACCAGATGAAGGGATGACCGAATCCCCTGTGGAGACCCTAGATAAAACCATAGTTCTACACCTCTCTGGACAGAGGGCTCACATCCCTTTGACACATCGAGGGTTGCGCTGAGTTCAATGTGTAAAAGGAGCCGAAGCCTGACTCTTCATGAAAATTGATAGGAATACCACTATAACTGTTCCAAATAATTAGGAACGCTTGGCCACCCGCCTGACTTCCAGAAGCGTCCATATTTTCCTGCCAAGCCTAGTTTAGCTTGCAGAGATGTCTGCCTACCGAGACAGGTGTCCTGACTTCACTGAACAAACTCCAGTTTCGAATGGACATCCCTGCCGTAACTCGAGAATATAACCCAGGTTCCTGCCGCAAATCGAGAAAACCCATGAGACTTCCCCCTCTCCGTGAGATGGGACACCATTACCCTGCATTGCATGCAGAGCAATAGCGTTTTAACAATCAAGCACAAAAGGAGCCTTGATTTGCTTGACTGAACTCCAGAGAATCCCCAACAACACTGTCACAAGACCAGAAGAACACTGATGTCAACGCAGGAAAGCAAATTCGCTTGGTGTACCCCAAATCAATTGAGATGAGGCCAATTTCCCTTGCTTTGGCTCCATAACCATCCCATGATCCACATCATACAGAACAAGTAGCTTGACTCCCTTTAGGAAACTCGAGAGTTTCCCTGAGAAAACCGTCTCAAGTATAGAGGATCATAAATTTCAGTAGAGCAGCTTGAGGAAAATTCCGTGCACCCCATATTGTCTCGGGATGCGAATGATTCCCTGTCTTCGACTGAAGAGGTAAGCCAACTTTCCACATGCACCTCAAGAGGAGCCTTCCCTCAGAAGTAGGTATCTGAGAATGACTCTGTGTTTTCTGCCTCATGTGGAATGGACCCCGAGATGCCCTGACTCAAAAGAATTCTTGCTTTCACTGCAGTGCCTTACATGCAGGCTCATCTGTCATCTCACCGGATGAAGGGATGTCCGAATCCCCTGTGGAGACATAGAGACCATCCCATAGAGAAAGCCATAGTGCTCCACCTCTATTGGATAGAGGGCCTCACATCCCTTTGACACTTCGAGAGGTGCGCTGAGTTCCATGCTTCAAAAGGTGACGATGCCTGACTATTCGTGAAAATTTATAGGACTACCAATATAACTGTGCCAACTAAAAAGGGACGCTTGGCTTCCCGCCTCAAGTCCAGAAGGGTCCGTATTTTCCTGCAAAGCCTAGTTTAACTTCGCGAGGTGTCCGTCATAACTAGACAGGAGTCCTGACTTCGCGGAACAAACCCGAGTTTAAAATGGCCATCCCCACGGTAACTAGAGAATATACACCAGGTGCCGGCCGCAACTGGAGAAAAGTCATGAGTCTTCCCCCTCGCCGCAAGATGAGGCCCGATTCCCCTGCATTGCATGCTGAGGAGTTCCGTGTTCCCAATCAAAGACGTAAGGAACCTCGATTTCCCTTATGGAACTAAAGAGAATCCCCAAGAACACTGTCACAACAAGAGAAGAACACTGATTTCACCTCAGCAAGGCAAAATATATTGGTGTACCCCAAATCAACTCAAGATGAAGCACATTTCTACTTCATTGAATCCATAGCCATCTCGCATTGCACATCATATACAACAAGTGGCTTGACATCCTTTACAACAATCCAGAGATTCTCTGAGACACCCATCTCAAGTCTATAGGAACATCAATTTCAGGAAAGCAAAAGGATGAAATATCCGGGCAACCCATATCTTCTGGAGATGAGAACTGATTCCCTGTCTTCGACCGAAGAGGTAAGCCATCTTTCCACAAGCACTTCAAGAGGAGTTTTCCCTTAGGAATATGTATGTGAGAGGGACCCTGTGTTTTATGTTTCAAGCGAAATGGACCCCGAGATACCCTGATTCGAAAGAAGGCCAAATTTCCCTGCAGAGGCTTAATGCATGCTCATCGTTCATATCGCAAAATGAAAGGATGTCTGAGTTCCCTGGTGATACCCTACAGAAATCCGTAGGTCTCCACCTCGTCTCGAAAAGTGGCCTCACATCCCGTTGACAACTCGAGAGCCACGTGGATTTCACTGCTTCAAATGTTGACGATGCCTGACAATTCTTTAATATTGTTAGGAATCCCAATATTACTGTGTCAAATAATAAGTGATCCTCGGTGTCACTCCTCACTTTAGAACCGTCAATATTGTCCCGAGAAGCCTAGCTTAGATTGCTGAGGTATCCATCATAACTAGACAGGAGTGCTTACGGTGCTGAAGAAACACGAGTATTGAAATGACAACCAGCCATAACTCGAGAATATAGCGCAGGTTCCTGCCACAACTCGAGAAAATCCATGAGACTTCCCCTTCAGCGAGAGATGAGGCACAATTCCCCTGAATTGTGTGCTCAGCAATTCCATGTTCCCAATACAACACGAAAGGAGCCGGGATTTGGTTGATGGAAGTCCAGAGAGTCCCCAAGAACAACCTCACATGTCTAGAATGACACTGATGTCACCAAAGGAATGTGAAATTGTTTGGTGTAACCCAAATCAATTCGAGATGATGCCCGACTCTCCTGTATTGGATCTAGTGCAAAGACCCGTTCCCCATCATACAAGACAGGAGGCTTGTCTTACTTTCGGCAACTACAGAGATTCCCTGATATACCCGTCTCCAATCTAGAGGAACACCAATTTCAGCACAGGAACTGGAAGAAACGTCCATGCACGCCATATCATCTTGAGAAGAGATCGGATTCCCAGGATTCTATTGAAGAAGTAGGCCAACTTTCCACAAGCACCTCAAGAGTACCCTTCCCTCAGCAATAGGTATGTGAGAGGGTCTCTGAGTTTGCTGCCTCAAGTAGAGTGGATACTGAGATGCCCTGACTCTAAAGAAGGTCGGATTTCCCTGCAGTGGCTTGAATGCAGGCGCGTCTTTCATCGCACAACATAAAGCGATGTATGAATCCCTTGTGGAGAATCTAGAGAAAGACCTAGGTGCCTGCCTCATCTGGACAGGGTCCTCACATCTGTTGACATTTCGAGAGGCACGCGGATTTCAATGCTTCAAACGGTGATGTTGCCTGACTCTTCATGAAAATTGATAGGTATCCCAAAATCACTGTGCCAACTAGAAAAAGAGACCTAAACTCCCACTTAACTTCCAGAAGCGTCAGTATTGTTTTGCCACGGCTAGTTTACTTTCCTGAGGTGTCCCTCATACCTAAACAGTTATCCTGACTTCACTGAACAAACTCCAGTTTCGAATGGACATCCCCAACATAACTCAAGAATGGACCCCAGGTGCCTGCCGCAATTCGAGAAAACCAATAGGACTTTCCCCTCGCCGTGAGATGAGGCCCGATTCCCCGGAATTGTGTCCAGAGCAATTGTGATTTCCCAATCAAACAAATTAGGACCCTAGATTTGCTTGACTGAACTCCAGAGAGTCCCCAACAGCTCAGTCGCAAGACGAGAAGAACAGTGATGTCACCCCAGGAATGCAAGATAATTCGGTAAACCCCAAATCAAATTGAGATGAGGCCAATTTCCCATGCATTGGCTCCATAACCACCCCGCAATCCACATCATACAGAACAAGTGGCTTGACTCCCATTAGGAAACTCGAGAGATTCCTTGAGACAACCGTCTCAAGTACAGTGGATCATCAATTTCAGTAGAGCAGCTTGCCGAATGTTCCATGCAGCCCATATCATCTCGGGATGAGAATGATTCCCTGTCTTCGACTGAAGAGGTAAGCCAACTTTCCAAAAGCACCTCAAGATGAGCCTAGCCTCAGAAATAGGCATGTGAGAGGGACTCTGTATTTTCTGCCTCAAGTGGATTGGAACCTGAGATGCACTGACTCAAATGACGGCCGGCTTTCCCTGCAGTGGCTTAAATGCAGGCTCATATCTCATCTCACCAGATGAAAGGATGACCGAATCCCCGGTTGAGACCCTAGAAAAAGCCATAGTTCTACACCTCTCTGGACAGAGGGCTCACATCCCTTTGACACATCGAGGGTTGCGCTGAGTTCAATGTGCAAAAAGTGACGATGCCTGACTCTTCGTGAAAATTGATAGGAATTCCAATATAACTGTTCCAAATAATTAGGAACGCTTGGCCTCCCACCTGAACTCCAGAAGCGTCCATATTTTCCTACCAAGCTTAATTTAGCCTCCAGAGGTGTCTGCATACCTAGACAGGTGTCCTGACTTCACGGAACAAACTCCAGTTTCGAATGGACATCCCCACTGTAACTCGAAAATATACCCCAGGTTCCTGCCACAACTCGAGAAAACCCATGAGACTTCCCCCTCTCCGTGAGATGGGGCCCGAATCCCCTTAATTGCATGCAGAGCAATAGCGTTTTCCCAATCAAGCACGAAAGGAGCCTCGATTTGCTTGATTGAACTCCAGAGAATCCCCAACAACACTGTCACAAGACATGAAGAACACTGATGTCAACTCAGGAATGCAAATTTGCTTGGTGTACCCCAAATCAAATTGAGATGAGGCCAATTTCCCTTGCATTGGCTCCATAACCATCCCGCGATGCACATCATACAGAACAAGTGTGTTGACTCCCTTCAGGAACCTCGAAAGGTTCCCTGAGACAACCGTCTCAAGTACAGAGGATCATCAGTTTCATTAGAGCACCTTGAGGAAACTTCCGTGCACCCCATTTCGTCTCGGGATGAGAATGATTCCCTGTTTTCGACTGAAAAGGTAAGCCAACTTTCCACAAGCACCTCAAGAGGAGTTTTCCCTTATAAATATGTATTTGAGAGGGACCATGTGTTTTACGCTTCAAGCGAATTGGAACCCGAGATGCCATGATTCGAAAGAAGGCCAAATTTCCCTGCAGAGCCTTAGTGGATGCTCATCTTTCATATCACAAGATGAAAGGATGTCTGAGTGCCCTGTAGAGACCGTACAGATAGCGATAGGTCTCCACCTAATCTAGAAAAAGGACCTTAGATGCCTTTGACAATTCGAGAGCCACGTGGAGTTCACTGCTTCAAATGTTGACGATGCCTGACAATACTTTAATATTGTTAGGAATCCCAATATTACTGTGTCAAATAGAAAGTGATCCTCGGTGTCACTCCTCA
>JAGTXW010001336.1:13671439-13687229 GCA_020226075.1 Hydropotes inermis
ATATTGGGATTCCTATCAATTTTCAAGAAAAGTCAGACATCGTCACCATGTCAAGGTGATGTCAAGGGATGTGAGGGCCCCTGTTCAGATGATGCGGGGAACTAGCGCTTTCTCTAGGGGCTGCACAGAAGATTCAGACATCCCTTTATCTTGTGAGATGGAAGACGAGCATGCATTAAAGCCACAGAAAGGAAATCCAACCTTTCGAGTCATGGCATCTCGGTATCCACTCTACTTGAGGCAGCGAAGTCAGGGTCCCTCTCACATACATATTGCTGAGGGGAAGCTCCTCTTGAGGTACTTGTGGAAAGTTGGCCTACCTCTTCAATAGAATCCTAGGAATCAGCTCTCTTCTCGAGATGATATGGGGTGCGTGGAGGTTTACTCGAGTTCCTGGGCTGAAATTGGTGCTCCTATACACTTGAGACGTGTGTCTCAGGGAATCTCTGAAGTTGCCCTAAGGAAGTCAAGCCACTTGTCCTGTGTGATGGGGAACGGGGGAATGCTCTGAAGCAAAAGCAGGGGAATCGGTCATTAGTTCAAGTTGATATGGGCTACACCGAGCTATTTCACATTCCTGCGGTGACATCAGTGTCCTTCTAGACGTGTGAGGGTGTTCTGGGGGACTCTCTAGAGATCCGGCAAGCAAATCAAGGCTCATTAACTGTTTGATAGGGACCAAGGAATTGCTCTGCACACGATGCCGGGTAACCGGGCCTCGTCTCGTGGCTAGGAGGTAGTCTCATGGTTTTTCACGAATTGCGGCAGGAACCTGGGGTATATTCTCGAGTTACGGCAGAAATGACCGTTCAAAACTGAAGCTTGTTCACCAAAGTCAGGACTCCTGTCTAGTTACAATGGACACCTCAGGAATATAAACTAGGCTTGGCAGGAAAATACAGACGCTTCTGGAGATGAGGTGGCAAACCAAGCATCCTTTTCTAGTTTCCACAAAGATGTTACGATTCCTATCAACTTTCAAGACGAGTCAGGCATCGTCACCTTTTGAAGCATTGAACTCCGCGGGCCTCTCGAGGTGTCAAGGGATGTGAGGCTCCCTGTCCAGATGAGGCGGGGAACTAGGGTTTTATCTAGGGTCTCCACAGGGGATTCAGACATCCCTTCATCTTGTGAGATGAAAGACGAGCCTGCATTCAAGCCCCTTCAGGGAAATCCCATATTCTTTCTAGTCAGGGCATCTCGGTATCCAGTTCACTTGAGGCAGCATAATCAGAGTCCCTCTCACATACCTACTGCTGAGGAAAGGCTCTTCTTGAGGTGCCTGTGGTAAGTTCGCCTAGCTTTTCAATAGAATCCTGGGAATCAGCTCCCTTCTCGACACGATATGGGGTTAATGGAGCTTTCCTCGAGTTCCTGTGCTGAAATTGGTGTTTCAATAGACTTGGCACGGGTGTCTCAGGGAATCTCTGGGGTTGTGCAAAGGAAGTCAAGCCACTTGTCCTGGATGATGGGGAACGGGGGAATGCTCTGAAGCCAATGCAGGGGAATCAGTCATCATTTCCATTTGATTTGGGCTACACCGAGCCATTTCACATTACTGCGGTGACGTCAGTGTCCTGCTAGACTTGTGAGGGATTTCTGGGGGACTCTCTGTAGTTCCGTCAAGCAAATCAAGGCTCCTTACCTGTTTGATTGGGAACAAGGAATTGCTCTGCACACAATGCAGGGGAATCGGGCCTCATCTCTCGGCGAGGGGGTAGTCTCATGGTTTTTCTCGAGTTGCGGCGGGAACCAGGGGTATATTCTCCACTTACGGCGGGGGTAGCCATTAAAAACTTTTGTTTGTTCAGTGACGTCAGGACTCCTGTCTAGTTACGATGGACACCTAAGGAATCTAAACTAGGCTTGGCAGGACAATACGGACGCTTCTGGAGTTGAGGTAGGAGACCAGTTCACTTTCTAGTTGGCACAGTGATATTGGGATTCCTATCCACTTTCAAGAAGTGTCAGACATGGACACCTTTTGAAGCATTGAATTGCGTGTGCCTCTTGAGGTGTCAAAGGGATGTGAGGCCCCCTCTCCAGATGACGCAGAGACCTACCGCTTCCTCTAGGGTCTCCACAGGGGACTCAGACATGCCTTCATGTTGTGAGATGAAAGACGAGGCTGAATTAAAGCCACTGCAGGAAAATCCGGTCTTCTTTTGAGTCAGGGCCTCTCAGGGTCCATTCCACTTGTGACAGAAAACTCTGGGTCCCACTCACATACCTACTGCTGAGGGAAAACTCCTCTTGAGTTGCTTGTGGAAATTTAGCTCACCTCTTCAGTCAAAGACAGGGAATCAGCTCTCATCTTGAGACGATATGTGGTGCATGGACCTTTCCTCGAGTTGCTGTACTGAAATTTATATTCACAGAGACTTGAGACGTGTGTCTCAGGGAAACTCTGTTGTTTCCTACAGAAAGTCAAGCCACTTGTTCTAATGATCTGGAACACAGGATAGCTATGGAGCCAATTAAGGGGAAATGGGCTTCATCTCTAGGTAATTTGGGGTACACCGAGTTATTTTCCACTCCAGAGGTGACATCAGTATTCTTCTCGTCTTGTGACAGTGTTCTTGGGGACTCTCTCGTGTTCCATCAAGCAAATCGAGGCTCCTTACGTGTTTGACTGGGAACATGGGATTGCTCTGCACACAATGCAAGGGAATCGATCGACATATCCCAGCGACGGGGATGCCTCGTGGGATTTCTCGAGTTGTTGCATGAACCTGGGGTATATTCTCGAGTTAGAGTGGGGATGGCCATTCAAAACTCCACTTTTTTCAACGAAGTCAGGACAACTATCTAGTTACGATGGACACCCCTGAACCTAAACGAGACTTGGCAGGACAATAAGGACGCTTCTGGAGGTGAGGCGGGAGACCAAGTGTCCCTTTCTAGTGGGCACATTGATATTGGAATTCCTATCAATTATCAAGAAAAGTCAGGTGTTGTCACCTTTTGAAGCATTGAACACAGCCTGCCTCTCGAGGTGTCAAGGGATGTGAAGCCCCCTGTTCAGATGAGGCGGGGAACTAGCGCTTTCTCTAGGGACTGCACAGAAGATTCAGACATCCCTTTATCTTGTGAGGTGAAAGACAAGCCTGAATTATTGCCACAGAAAGGAAATCCGACCTTTCGAGTCAGGGCATCTCGGTATCCACTCCACTTGAGGCCGCAAAGTCACGGTCCCTATCACATACATATTGCTGAGGGAAGGCTCCGCTTGAGGTACTTGTGGAAAGTTGGCCTACCTCTTCAATAGAATCCTGGGAATCAGCTCTCTTCTCAATACAATATGGGGTGCATGGAACTTTCCTCGAGTTCCTGGGCTGAAATTGGTGTTCCTATAGACTTTAAACGTGTGTCTCAGGGAATCTCTGAAGTTGCCCAAAGGAATTCAAGCCACTTGTCCTGTGTGATAGGGAACAGGGGAATGCTCTGAAGCAAATGCAGGGGAATCTGTCGTCATTTCAAGTTGATATGGGCTACACCGAGCTATTTCACATTCCTGCGGTGACATCAGTGTCCTTCTAGATGTGTGAGGGTGTTCTGGGGGACTCTCTAGAGATCCGGCAAGCAAATCAATGCTCATTACCTGTTTGATTGGGAACAAGGAATTGCTCTGCACACAGTGCGGGGTAATCGGGCCTCGTCTCGTGGCTAGGAGGAAATCTCATTGGTTTTCACGAATTGCGGCAGGAACCTGGGGTATATTCTCTAGTTACGGCAGAAATGGCCATTCGAAACTCGAGCTTGTTCACCAACGTCAGGACTCCTGCCTAGTTACAACGGACACCTCAGGAATCTATACTAGGCCTGGCAGGACAATACGGACACTTCTCGAGGTGAGGCAGAAGACTGAGTTTCACTTTGTAGTTGGCACAATGATATTGCGATTCCTATCCATTTTCAAGAAGAGTCAGGCATTGTCACCTTTTGAAGCACTGAATTCCATGTGCCTCTGGAGATGTAGAAGGGATGTGAGGCCCCCTGTCCAGATGAGCCTGCGACCTAAGGCTTTTTTTGGGTCTCCACAGGGGATGCGGAAATACCTTCATCTTATGAGATGACAGACGAGCCTGAATTTAAGACACTGCAGGAAAATCCGGCCTTCATTTGAGTCAGGGCCTCTCGCGGTCCATTCCACTTGAGACAGAAAACACAGGGTCCCTCTCACATACCTATTGCTGAGGGGAAACTCCTCTTGAGCTGCTTGTGGAAATTTGGCTCACCTCTTCAGTCAAAGACAGGGAATCACGTCTCATCTTGAGACGATATGGTGTCCGTGCAGATTTCCTCGAGTTGCTGTACTGTAATTAATATTCAAATAGACTTGAGACAGATGTTTCAGGGTATCTCTGTAGATTCCTAAAGGACATCAAGCCACTTGTTCTGTATGATATGGAACACGGGATGGCTATGGAGCCAACGAAGGGAAAATGGGCTTCATCTCGATTTTATTGGGGGTACAACAAGCTATTTTGCATTCCTGAGGTGACATCAGTGTTCTTCTCGTCTTGTGACAGTGTTCTTGGGGACTCTCTGGTGTTCCATCAAGCAAATCAAGGCTCCTTACATGTTTGATTGGGAACACGGGATTGATCTGCATGCAGTGCAGGGGAATCGAGCCTCATCTCCCGGCGAGGGGGATGTCTCATGGGATTTCACGTGTTCTGGCAGGAACCTGAGGTATATTCTCGAGTTGCAGTGGGGATGGCCATTCGAAACTCAACTTTGTTCATTGAAGTCAGGACTCCTGTCTAGTTATGACGGACACCTCCGGAATCTAAACTAGGCTTGGCAGGATAATAGAGACGCTTCTGGAGGTGAGGTGGGAGACCAAGCGTCCCTTTCTACTTTCCACAGAGATATTGCGATTCCTATCAATTTTCAAGAAGAGTCAGTCCTCGTCACCTTTTGAAGCATTGAACTCCGTGGGACTCTCGAGGTGTGAAGGGATGTGAGGCCCCATTTCCAGATGAGGCGGGGAACTAGGGTTTTCTCTAGGGTGTCCACTGGGGATTCAGACATCCCTTCATCTTGTGAGATGAAAGACGAGCCTGCATTCAAGCCACTTCAGAGAAATCCGACCTTTATTCTAGTCAGGGCATCTCGGTATCCACTTCACTTGAGGCAGCAAACTCAAGGTCCCTATCACATACCTATTACTGAGGCTAGCCTCCTCTTGAGGTGGTTGTGGAAAGTTGGCCTACCTCTTCAATAGAATCCTGGGAATCAGCTCTCTTCTCGAGATGATATGGGTTGCATGGAGCTTTCCTCGAGTTCCTGTGCTGAAATTAGTGTTCCTATAGACTTGAGACGGGTGTCTCAGGGAATCTCTGGAGTTGCCCAAAGGAAGTCCAGCCACTTGTCCTGTATGATGGGGAAGGGGGGATTGCTCTGAAGCCAATACAGTGGAATTGGTCATCATTTCGAGTTGATCTGGGCTACTCAAAGCTCTTTCACATTCCTGCGGTGACATCAGTGTCCTTCTAGACTTCGGAGGGATTTCTGGAGACTCTCTGTGGTTCCATCAAGCAAATCAAGGCTCCTTAACTGTTTGACTGGGAACAAGGATTTGCTCTGCATGCAATGCAGGGGAAGCGGGCCTCATCTCTCATCGAGGGGGAAGTCTCATTGTTTTTCTCGAGTTGGGGAGGGGACCTGAGGTATATTCTCAAGTTACAGCGAGGACGGCCATTCGAAACTCCACTTTGTTCAGCGAAGTGAGGACTCCTGTCTAGTTATGACGGACACCTCAGGAATCTATGGGGTGCATGGAGCTTTCCTCGAGTTCCTGTGCTGTAATTGGTGTTCCTATAGACTTGAGACGTGTGTCTCAGGGAATCTGGGTAGTTGCCTAAAGGAAGTCAAGCCACTTGTTGTGTATGATGGGGAACAGGTAATTGCTCTGGAGCCAATGCAGGGGAATCGGGTATAATCTCAAGTTGATTTGGGCTACCGCGAGCTACTTCACATTCCTGCGGTGACATCAGTGTCCCTCTAGACATGTGAGGGTGTTCTGGTGGATTCTCTAGAGATCCGACAAGCAAATCGAGTCTCCCTACATGTTTGATTGGAAACACGGAATTGCCCTGCACCCAAAGCAGGGGAATCATGCCTCATCTCTCATGGGTTTTCTCGAGTTGTGGCAAGAACCTGGGGTATATTCTCGAGTTACGGTGGGGATGGACATTGGAAACTGAAGTTTTTTTCACCGACCTCAGGGCTCCTGTCTAGTTACGATGGACACTTCAGGAATCTAAACTAGGCTTGACAGGACAATACGGACGCTTCTGGAGGTGACGTGGGAGACCAACCATCCCTTTATATTTGGCACAGTGATATTGGAATTTCTATCCATTTTCAAGAGTCAGGCATCGTCATGTTTTGAAGCATTGAACTCGGCCCACCACTCGAGGTGTCAAGGGATGTGAGGCCCCCTGTCCAGATGAGGTGGGTACCTAGGGCTTTCTCTAAGGACTGCACTGAAGCTTCAGACATCCCTTTATCTTGTGAGATGAAAGACGAGCCTGCATTCAAGCCACTGCAAGAAATCCGACCTTCTTTCGAGTCAGGGAATCTCGGTATCCACTCCACTTGAGGCAGGAAAATCAGGGTCCCTCTCACATACCTATTTCTGAGGTATGGCTCCTCTTGAGGTGCTTGTGGAAAGTTGGCCTACATCTTCAGTAGAATCCTGGGAATCAGCTCTCTTCTAGAGACGACATGGTGTGCATGGAGCTTTCCTCGAGTTCCTGTGCTGAAATTGGTGTTCCTATAGACTTGAAATGGGTGTCTCAAGGAATCTCTGGAGTTGCCCAAAGGAAGTTAAGCCACTTGTACTCTATGATGGGGTACAGGGAATTGCTCTGAACACAGTGAAGGGGAATCGGTTGTCATTTCAAGTTGATTTGGGATACACCGAGGTATTTCCCATTTTTGCGGTGACCACAGTGTCCTTCTAGACATGTGAAGGTGTTCTGGGGGACTCTCTAAAATTCCATCAAGCAAATCGAGGCTACTTAAGTGTTTGATTGGGAACACAGAATTGATCTGCACCCAATGCAGGGGTATCGGGCCTCATCTCGTGGCGAAGGGGATGCCTCATGGGTTTTCTCGAGTTGTGGCAGGAACCTGGGGTATATTCTCGAGTTACAGCGGGGATGGCCATTCGAAACTCAAGTTGTTCAGCAACGTCAGGACGCCTGTCTAGTTATGACAGACACCTCAAGAATCTAAACTAGGCTTAGCAGGACAATACGGAGGCTTCTGGAGGTGAGGCGGGAGACGAAGCGTCCCTTTCTAGTTGGCACAGTCATATTGGGATTCCTATCCATTTTCAAGAAGAGTCAGTCATCGTCACCTTTTGAAGCATTGAAATCAGCCTGCCTCTCGAGGTGTCAAGGGATGTGAGGCCCACTCTCCAGATGAAGCAGGGACCTAGGGCTTTCTCTAGGGACTGCACAGAAGATTCAGACGTCACTTTATCTTGTGAGATGAAAACGAGCCTGCATTCAAGCCACTGCAAGAAAATCTGACCTTCTTTCGAGTCAGGGCTTCTCGGTATCCACTCCACTTGAGGCAGCAAACTCAGGGTCCATCTCACATACTTATTGCTGAAGGATGGCTACTCTTGAGGTGCTTGTGGAAAGTTGGCCTACCTCTTCAATAGAATCCTTGGAATCAGCTCTCTTCTCGAGATAATATGGGATGCATGGAGCTTTCCTTGAGTTCCTGTGCTGAAATTTGTGTTCCTATAGACATGAGACGGGTTTCTCAGGGAATCTCTGGAGTTGCCCAAAGGAAGTCAAGCCACTTTTCCTGTATGATGGGGAATGGGGGATTCCTCTGAAGACAATCCCGGGGAATCGGTCATCATTTCGAGTTGATTTGGGCTACACAGAGCTAGTTGACATTCCTGTGGTGACATCACTGTCCTTCTAGACTTGTAAGGTGTTTTGGGGTACTCTCTGTAGTTCCATCAAGCAAATCAAGGCTCCTTCCATGTTTGATTGGGAACAAGAAATTTCTCTGCAGGCAATGCAGTGGAATGGGGCTTCATCTCACGGTGAGGGGTAAGTCTCGAGGTTTTTCTCAATTTAAGGCAGGAACCTGGGGAATATTCTCGAGTCACGCCTAGGGGAGCCATTAAAAACTTTTGTTTGTGCAACGATGTCAGGACTCCTGTTTAGTTATGACGGACACCTCAGGAATCTAACCTAGGCTTTGCAGGACAATATGGACGCTTCTGGAGGTGAGGCAAGAGACGGAGGTTCACTTTCTTGTTGGCACAGTGATATTGGGATTCCTATCCATTTTCAAGAAGAGTCAGACATCATTAGCTTTTGACGCATTGAATTCTGTGTGTCTCTCGAGGTATCAGAGGGATGTGAGGCAACCTGTCCAGATTAGGCAGAGACCTACAGTTTTCTCTACAGTCTCCACAGGAGATTCAGACATGCCTTCATCTTGTGAGATGAAAGACGAGCCTGAATTTAAGCCACTGCTGGAAATCTGACATTCTTTTGAGTCAGGGCCTCTCGGGATCCATTCCTCTTGAGACAGAAAACACAGGGTACCTCTCACATACCAATTGCTGAGGGAAAACTCTTCTTGAGGTGCTTGTGGAAAGTAGGCTCACCTCTTCAGTCAAAGACAGGGAATCAGCTCTCATCTTGAGATGATATGGTGTGCATGGAGCTTTCCTCAAGTTGCTCTACTGAAATTAATATTCATATAGAATTAAGACAGGTGTCTCAGGGAATCTCTGCAGTTTCCCAAAGGTAATCAAGCCACTTGCTCTGTATGATGTGGAACACGGGCTAGCTCTGGAGATAATGAAGTGGAAATGGGCTTCATCTCCAGTTGATATAGGGTACACCGAGCTATTTCACATTCCTGCGGTGACATCAGTGTCCTTCTAAAAGTGTGAGGCTGTTCTGGGGGACCCTCTAGAGTTCCGTCAAGCAAATCGAGGCTCCTTACGTGTTTAATTGGGAACATGGAATTGCTCTGCACATAATGCAGGGGAATCGGGCCTCATCTTGCAGTGAGGGGGAAGTCTCATGGGTTTTCTCAAGTTGTGGCAAGAACCTGGGGCATATTCTCGAGTTACGGCGGGAATGGACACTCGAAACTCGACGTTCTTCAGGGACGTCAGGACTCCTGTCTAGTTATGACTGACACCTCAGGAATTTAAACTAGGCTTGGCAGGACAATTTGAATGCTTCTGGAGGTGAGGCGGGAGACTTAGCGTCCCTTTCTAGTTGGCACAGTGATATTGGGATTCATATGAATTTTCAAGACGAGGCAGGCATCGTCACGTTTTGAAGCATTGAACTCGGCCTGCCTCTCGAGGTGTCAAGGGATGTGAGGCCCCCTGTCCAGATGAGGCGGGGAACTTGGGCTTTCGTTAGGGACTGCACTGAAGATTCAGGCATCCCTTTATCTTGAGAGATGAAAGACGAGCCTGCATTCAAGCCACTTCAAAGAAATCCGACCTTCTTTCAAGTCAGGGAATCTCGGTATCCAGACCACTTGATGCAATAAACTCAGGGTCCCTCTCACATACCTATTTCTGAGGGAAGGCTCCTCTTGAGGTGCTTGTGGAAAGTGGGCCTACCTCTTGAATAGAATCCTGGGAATCAGTTCTCTTCTCAAGATGACATGGGGTGCATGGAGCTTTCCTCGAGTTCCTGTGCTCAAATTTGTGTTCCTATAGACTTGAGACGGGTGTCTCAGGGAATCTCTGTAGTTGCCCATAGGAAGTCAAGCCACTTGTCCTGGATGATGGGGTACAGGGGATTGCTCTGAAGACAATGCAGGGGAATCGGTCGTCATTTCCAGTTGATTTGGGCTACACCGAGCTATTTCACTTTCCTGCCGTGACATCAGTGTCCTTCTAGACTTGTGACGGATTTCTGCGGGATTCTCTGTAGTTCTGTCAAGCAAATCAAGGCTCCTTACCTGTTTGATTGGGAACAAGGAATTGCTCTGCATGCGATACAGGGCAATCAGGACTCATCTTTTGGCGAGGGAGAAGTCTCGTGGTTTTTCTCGAGTTGCGGCGGGAACCTGGGGTATATTCTCGAGTTACAGCAGGGGTCGCCATTAAAAACTTTTGTTTATTCAGCGACGTCAGGACTCCTGTCTAGTTACGATGGACAATTTAGCAATCTAAACTAGGCTTGGCAGGATAATACGGACGCTTCTGGAGGTGAGGCAAGAGACGGAGTTTCACTTTCTTTTTGGCACAGTGATATTGGGATTCCTATCCATTTTCAAGAAGAGTCAGGCATCGTCACCTTTTGAAGCATTGAATTCCGTGTGCCGCTCGAGGTGTCAGAGGGATGTGAGGCAACCTGTCCAGATGAGGCAGAGACCTACGACTTTGTCTATGGTCTCCACAGGGGATTCAGACATGCCTTCATCTTGTGAGAGGAAAGACGAGCCTGAATTAAAGCCACTGCAGGGAAATCCCGCCTTCTTTTGAGTCGGCCTCTCGGGGTCCATTCCACTTGAGACAGAAAACACAGGGTCCCTCTCACATACCAATTGCTGAGGGAAAACTCTTCTTGAGGTGCTTGTGCAATGTAGGCTCAGCTCTTCAGTCAAAGACAGGGAATCAGCTCTCATCTTGAGAAAATATGGTGTCCATGGAGCTTTCCTCGAGTTGCTCTACTGAAATTAGTATTCATATAGACTTGAGACGGGTGTCTCAGGGAATCTCTGTCGTTTCCTAAAGGAAGTCAAGCCACTTGTTCTGTATGATGTGGAACATGGGACAGTTATGGAGCCAATGAAGGGGAAATGGGCTTCATCTCGAGTTGATTTGGGGTACACCGAGCTATTTTGCATTCCGGAAGTAACGTTAGTGTTCCTCTCGTCTTGTGACAGTCTTCTTCAGGACTCTCTGTTGTTCCATTAAGCAAATCGAGGCTCCTTATGTGTTTGATTGCAAACACGGGATTGCTCTGCATGCAATGCAGGGGAATCGAGCCTCATCTTCCGGCGAGGGGGAAGTCTCATGGGATTCCTCAATTTGAGGCAGGAACCTCAGGTATATTCTCGACTTACCGTGCGGAGGGCCATTCGAAATTCCACTTTGTTCAGCGCAACAAGGACCCCTGTCTAGGTACAACGGACACCTCAGGAATCTAAACTAGGCTTGGCAGGTTAATACAGACACTTCTGGAGGTGAGGTGGGAGTCCAAGCATTCCTTTCTAGTTTCCACAGAGATATTGGGATTCCTATCAATTTTCAAGAAGAGTAAGGCCTCATCACACTTTGAAGCATTGAACTCTGCGGGCCTCTCGAGGTTTCAAGGGATGTGAGGACCCCTGTCGAGATGAGGCAGGCGACAAGGGTTTTCTCTAGGGTCTCCACAGGGGATGCAGACATCCCTTCATCTCTTGAGATGAAAGATGAGCCTGCATTCAAGCCACTTCAGGGAAATTCGACCTTCTTTCTTGTCAGGGCATCTCGGTATCCACTCCACTTGAGGCAGCAAACTCAGTGTCCCTCTCACATACCTACTGCTGAGGGAAGGCTCATCTTGAGTTGCTTGTGGAAAGTTGGCATGCCTTTTCAATAGAATCCCTAGAATCAGCTCTCTTCTTGAGACTATATGGGGTGCATGGAGTTTCCTCGAATTCCTGTGCTGAAATTGGTATTCCTATAGACTTGAGATGTGTGTCTCAGGGAACCTCGATAGTTGCCTAAAGGAAGTCAAGCCAGTTGTCCTGTATGATGGGGAACATGGAATAGCTCTGAGCCAATGCAGGGGAATCAGGCATTATCTCGAGTTGATTTGGGCTACAGTGAGCTATTTCACATTCCTGCAGTGACATCAGGTTCTTTCTAGAAGTGTGACGGTGTTCTGGGGGACTCTCTAGAGTTGCGTCAAGCAAATAGAGGCTCCTTACGTGTTGGATTGGGAACACGGAATTGCTCTGCACCCAATGCAGGGGAATCGGGCTTCACCTCACGGGGAGGGGGAAGTCTCTTGGGGTTTCTCAAGTTGCCCCAGGAACCTAGGGTATAATCTCGAGTTACAGCAGGGATGGCCATTCGAAACTCGAGTTTGTTCAGCGACGTCAGCACTCCTGTCTAGTTATGATGGACATCTCAGAATCTAAGCTAGGCTTGGCTGGACAATATGGACGCTTCTGGAGGTGAGGCAGGAGACTGAGGTTCACTTTCTAGTTGGCACAGTGATATTGGGATTCCTGTCCATTTTCAAGAAGAGTCAAACATTGCCACCTTTTGAAGCATTGAATAACGTGTGCCTCTTGATGTGTCAAAGGGATGTTACGGCCCCTGTCCAGATGAGGCGGAGACCTGCGGCTTTCTCTGGGGTCACCACAGGGCATTAAGACATACCTTCATCTTATGAGATGAAAGACGAGCCTGAATTTAAGCCACTGCAGGGAAATCCGGCCTTCCTTTGAGTCAGGGCCTCTCGGGGTCCATTCCACTTGAGACAGAATACACAGGGTCCCTCTCACATACCTATTGCTGAAGGAAAACTCCTCTTGAGGTGCTTGTGGAAAGTTGGCTTACCTCTTTAGCCAAACACAGGGAATCAGCTCTCATCTTGAGATGATATGGGGTTCATGGAGCTTTCCTCGAGTTGCTCTCCTGAAATTAATATTCATATAGACTTGAGACGGGTGTCTCAGGGAATCACTGTAGTTTCCTAAAGGAAGTCAAACCACTTGTTCTGTATTATGTGGAACACAAGATAGCTATGGAGCCAATGAAGGGGAAATGGGATTCATCTCGAGTTGATTTGGGGTACACCGAGCTATTTTGCATTCTTGAGATGACATCAGTGTTCTTCTCGTCTTGTGAGATTGTTCTTGGGGACTCTGTGGTGTTCCATCATGCAAATCAAGGCTCCTTACGTGTTTCATTCGGAACACGAGATTGCTCTGCATGCAATGCAGGGGAATTGAGGCTCATCTCCCAGCGAGGAGGATGTCTCATGGGATTTCTAGAGTTGCGGCAAGAATCTGGGTATACTCTCGAGTTACAGCGGGGATGGTCATTCGAAACTCCACTTTGTTCAGCGAAGTCAGGACTCCTGTCTAGTTATGACGGACACCTCAGGAATCTAAACTCGGCTTGGCAGGACAATTCGGATGCTTCTAGAGGTGAGGCGGGAGACCAAGCATCCCTCTCTAGTTGTCACAGTGATATTGGGATTCCTATCCATTTTCAACAAGAGTCAGGCATCATCACCATTTGAAGCATTGAACTCGTCCCGCCTCTCGAGGTGTTAAGGGATGTGAGGACCCCTGTCCAAATGAGGCGGGGACCTAGGGCTTGCTCTAGGGAATGCACAGAAGAATCAGACATCCCTTTATCTTGTGAGATCGAAGATGAGCCTGCTTTCAGGTCACTGCAAGGAAATATGACCTTCATTCTAGTCATGGAATCTCAGTATTCACTCCATTTTAGGCAGCAATCTCAGGGTCCCTCTCACATACCTATTGCTGAGGGAAGGTTTCTCTTGAGGTCCTTGTGGAAATTTGGACTATGCCTTCAATATAATCCTGGGAATCAGCTCTCTTCTCGAGAAAATATGAGGTGCATGGAGCTTTCCTCGAGTTCCCGTGCTGAAATTGGTGTTCCTATAGGCTTGAGCTGGGTGGCTCAGGGAATCTCTGGAGTTGCCCAAAGAAAGTCAAGCCAATTGTCCTGTATGATGGGGTATGGGCGATTGCTCTGAAGCCAATGCATGGGAATCAGTCTTCATTTCGAGCTGATTTGGGCCACACCGAGCTATTTCACATTCCTTCGGTGACATCAGTGTCCTTCTAGACTTCTCAGGGATTTCTGGGGAGCTCTCTGTAGTTCCGTCAATCAAATCAAGGCTCCTTACCTGTCTTATTGGGGAAAAGGAATTGCTCTGCATGCAGTGCAGGGGAATCGGGCCTCATCTCTTGGCGAGGGAGAAGTCTTGTGCTTTTTCACGAGTTGCGGCGGGAACCTGGGGTATATTCTCGAATTACAGTGGGGGTAGCTATTAAAAAATTGTGTTTCTTCAGCGACGTCAGGACTCCTGTCTAGTTATGATGCACACCTCAGGAATCTAAACTAGGCTTGGCAGGACAATGCGGACGCTTTGGGACCTGAGTCAGGAGACCGAGGTTCACTTTCTAGTTGGCACAGGGATATTGGGATTCCTATCCATTTTCAGGAAGAGTCAGGCATCATCACCTTTTGAAGCATTGAATTCCATGTGCCACTCAAGGTATCAGAGGGATTTGAGGCCCCCTGTCCATATGAGGTGGAGACCTGCGGCTTTCTCTGGGGTCTCCACAGGGAATTCAGACATGCCTTCATGTTGTGAGATAAAAGACGAGCCTGAATTTAAGCCACTGGAGGGAAATCCGGCCTTCTTTTGAGTCACGGCCTCTCGTGGTCCATTCCACTTGAGACAGAAAACACAGGGTCCTTCTCACATACCTATTGCTGAGGGAAAACTCCTCTTGAGATGCCTGTGGAAAGTTGGCTCACCTCTTCAGTCAAAGACAGAGAATCAGCTCTCATTTTGAGATGATATAGGATGCATGGAGTTTTCTTCGAGTTGCTGTATTGAAATTAATATTCATATAGACTTGAGATGGCTATCGCAGGGAATCACTGCAGTTTCCCAAAGGAAGTTAAGCCACTTGTTCTGTATGATGTGGAACACAGGATAGCTATGGAGCCAATGAAGGCTAAATGGGCTTCATCTCGAGTTGATTTGGGGTACACCCAGCTATTTCACATCCTGCGGGGACATCAGTGTCCTTCTAAACGTGTGCGGCTGTTCTGGGGGACCCTCTAGAGTTCCGTGAAGCAAATCGAGGCTCCTTACGTGTTTAATTAGGAAAACAGAATTGCTCTGCACCTACTGCAGGGGAATCGGGACTCATCTCGTGGCAAGGGGGAAGTCTCATGGGTTTTCTCGAGTTGTGGCAAGAACCTGGGGTATATTCTCGAGTTACGGCGGGGATGGGCATTTGAAACTCGAGGTTCTTCAGTGTCATCAGGACTCTTTTCTAGTTATGATGGACATCTCATGAATCTAAATTAGGCTTGGCAGGACAATACGGACGCTTCTGGAGGTGAGTCGGGAGATCTAGTGTCCCTTTCTAGTTGGCACAGTGATATTGGGATTCATATCAATTTTCAAGAAGAGGCAGGCATCATCACGTTTTGAAGCATTGAACTTGGCCCGCCTCTCGTGGTGTCAAGGGATGTGAGACGCCTTGTCCAGATGAGGCGGGGAACTATGGCTTTCTCTATGGACTGCACAGAAGATTCAGACATCCCGTTATCTTGTGAGATGAAAGAAGAGCCTGCATTCAAGCCACTGCAACTAAATCCGTCGTTCTTCCAAGTCAGGGAATCGCGGTACCCAGTCCACTTGATGCAACAAACTCAGGGTCCCTCTCACATACCTATTTCTGAAGGAAACCTCCTCTTGAGGTGCTTATGGAAAGTTGGCCTACCTCTTCAATCGAATCCTGGGAATCAGCTCTCTTCTCAAGACGATATGGGGTGCATAGAGCGTTCCTCGAGTTGCTGTGCTCAAATTTGTGTTCCTATAGACTTGAGACGGGTGTCTCAGGGAATCTCTAGAGTTGCCCAAAGGAAGTCAAGACACTTGTCCTGGATGATAGGGCACGGGGTACTGCTCTGAAGACAGTGCAGGGTATTCCGTCGTCATTTCGACTTGATTTGGGCTACACTGAGCTATTTCACATTCCTGCGGTGACATCAGTGTCC
>JAGTXW010001336.1:13710163-13721937 GCA_020226075.1 Hydropotes inermis
GGACACTGATGTCACCGCAGGAATGTGAAATAGCTCAGTGTAGCCCAGATCAACTCGAAATGACGACGGAATACCCTGCACTGTCTTCAGAGCAATCCCCCGTACCATATCATCCAGGACAAGTGGCTTGACTTCCTTTGGGCAACTCCAGAGATTCCCTGAGACACCCGTCTCAAGTCTATAGGAACACAAATTTGAGCACAGCAACTCGAGGAAGGCTCCGTGTACCACAATTCATCTCGAGTTGACAGCTGATTCCCTGGCTTTGACTCAAGAGATATGCCAACTTTACACAAGCACCTCAAGTGCAGGCTTCTCTCAGCAATATGTATTCAGGAGGGACCCTGAGTTTCCTGCCTCAAATGGAATGTACACCGAGATGCCCTGACTCAAAAAAAGGCCGAATTTTCTTGCAGTGGCTGGAATGCAGGCACGTCTTTCATCTCAAAAGATGCAGGGATGTCTGAATGCCGTGTGGAGACCCTAGAGAAAGCCCTAGTTCCCTGCCTCTTCTCGACATGAGGCGTCACTTCCCTTTGACAACTCGAGAGACACGTGGATTTCAATGCTCCAAAAGGTGACGATGCCTGACTCCTCTTGAAAATTGAGAGGAATCCCATTATCTCTGTGGCAACTGGAAAGGGACCCTGGGTCCACCTCCTGACATTGTAAACCGTCCTTATTGCCCTGTCAAGCCTCGAAGAGACTCCTGAGGTGTCTCTCATATCTAGACAGGAGTCCTGACTTCGCTGAAAAAACACTAGTTTTGAAGGGAAACCCTGCCCTAAATCGAGAATATACGCCAGGGTCCTGCCACAACTCGAGAAAAACTATGAGACGTCCCGCTCACTGCGAGGGGAAGCCCCATTCCCCTGCATGGCATGCAGAGCAATTCCATGTTCCCCATCAAACACGTAAGGAGCCTTGACTTGCTTGATGGAACACTAGAGAGTCCCCCAGAACACTGTCACAAGTCTAGAGAGATGATGAGTTCACCAAAGAAATGTGAAATAATTCCGTGTACCCCAAAGCAACTCTAGATGAGGTCCAATTCCCCTGCATTGGATCCAGGGCCATCCTGCATTTTGCACCAATCACGACAAGTGGCTTGACTTCATTGAGGCAACTCCAGAGTTTCCCCAAGAACACCATCCCAAGTCTAGAGGAATAGCAAGTTTAGCACCGCAGCTCGAGGAAGGCTCCGTGTACCACAAATCGTCTCGAGTTGAGAGCTGATTCCCTAGCTTTGACTCAAGAGATATGCCTACTTTACACAAGTACCTCAAGAGGAGGCTTCTGTCAGCAAACGTTATGTAGGAGGTTGCCTGAGTTTGCTGCATCGAATGGAACAGACACCGAGCTGCCCTGACTGGAAATAAGGCTGGGTTTCCCTGCAGTGGCTTGAATGCCCTCTCGTCTTTCATCTCACTGGATGAAGGGATGTCTTAGTGCCCTGTGGACACACTAGAGAAAGCCCAAGGTCCCCGCCTCATCTCGACAGGAGGCTTCACAACCATTTGACACCTCGAGAGGCACAGGGAGTTCAGTGCTCCAAAATGTGATGATGCCTGACTCCTCTTAAACATTGATAGGAATCCCACTGTCCCTGTGGCAACTGGAAAGGGACCGTCGGTCTCCCGCCTCACCTGGAGAAGCGTCCCTATTGCATGCCAAGCTTTGAAGAGATTCCTGAGTTATCCCTTGTAACTAGACAGGAGTCCTGACGTGACTGAACAAACACGAGTTATGAAGGGGCATCCCAGCCGTAACTCGAGAATATACACCAGGTTCCCGCCGCAACTCGAGGAAACCATGAGACTTCCCCTCCCCCCACATGAGGCCCGATTCCATGCATTGCGAGCAGAGCAATTCCGCGTTCCCCATCAAACACAGAAGGTATATTGTCCTGGTTGATGTAACATGAGAGAGTCCCTAAGAACACTTTTTCAAGTCTCGAGGGACTCTGAGGTCACCACAGTCATGCAAAATAACACTGTGAACCACAAATCAAGTCGAGATGAAGCCCGATTCCCTTGAATTGGCTCTAGAGACATCCCGAATTCCCCATCAAACAAAACAAGTAGCTGGACTTCATTTAGGCAAGTCCAGAGGTTTCCTGGGAACACTGTCCCAAATCTAGAGGAACACAAAGTTTAGAACAGCAACTGGAGGAAGGCTCCATGTACCACAAATCGTCTCGAATAGAGAGCTGATTCCCTGGCTTTGCCTCAAGAGATATGCTAACTTTACACAAGCACCTCAAGAGCAGGCTTCTCTCAGCAATATGTAGGCAGGAGGGACCCTGAGTTTCCTGCCTCAAATGGAATGGACACCGAGATGCCCTGACTGGAAATAAGGCCGGGTTTCCCTGCAGTGGCTTGAATGCAGTCTCGTGTTTCATCTCACTGGTTGAAGGGATGTCTTAATGCCCTGTGGACACCCTAGAGAAAGCCCAAGGTCCCCACCTCATCTAGAGAGGAGGCTTCACATCCCTTGACACCTCGAGAGGCACACGGATTTCAATGCTTCAAAAGGTGACGAGGCCTGCCCTCTTCTTGAAAATTGATTGGAATCCCAATATCTCTGTGGAAACTAGAAAGGGACGCTTGGTCTCCTACCTCACTTCCAGAAGTGTCTGTATTATCCTGCCAAGGCTAATTTATATTCTTAAGTTGTCCCTCGTAACTAGACAGGAGTCCTGACTTCCCTGAACAAAGTGGAGTTTTGAATGGCCATCCCCGCTGTAAGTTGAGAACATACCCCAGGTTCCTGCCGCAACCCGAAAAATCCCATGAGACATCCCCCTCGCCGTGAGATGATGCTCGATTCCCGGGCATTGCATGCAGAGCAATCCCGTGTTCCCAATCAAGCACGTAAGGAGTCTCGATTTGCTTGATGGACCAACAGAGAGTCCCCAAGAGCACTGTCACAAAACGAGAAGAACACTGATATCACCTTAGGAATGCAAAATAGCTCAGTGTACCCCAAATCAACTCGAGTTGAAGCCCATTTCCCCTACATTGGCTATATAGCTCTCCCATGTTCCACATCATACAGAATAAGTGGCTTGACTTCCTTTAGGAAACTACAGAGATTCCCTGAGACACCCGTCTCAAGTCTATATGAATATTAATTTCAGTACAGCAACTCGAGGAAAGCTCCATGCACCCCATATCTTCTCAAGGTGAGAACTGATTCCCTGTCTTTGATTGAAGAGGTCAGCCAACTTTCCACAAGCACCTCAAGAGGAGTTTTCCCTCAGCAATAGGTATGTGTGACGGACCTTGGGTTTTCTGTCGAGGTTGAATGGACCCCAAGAGGCCCTGACTAAAAAGAAGGCTGGATATCCCTACAGTGGCTTAAATTCAGCTTCGTCTTTCATCTCACAAGATGAAGGCATGTCTGAATCCCCTGTGGAGACCCTAGAGAAAGACGTAGGTCTCCGCCTCATATGGACAGGGGGCCTCATATCCCTTTGACCCTTCGAGAGGCACACGGAATTCAATGCTTCAAAAGGTGATGATGCCTGACTCTTCTTGAAAATGGATATGAATCCCAATATCACTGTGCCAACTAGAAAGTGAACCTCGGTCTCCTGCCTCACCGCCAGAAGCGTGTGTACTGTCCTGCCAAGACTAGTTTAGATTCCTGAGGTGTCTATCATAACAAGATTGGCGTCCTGATGTCACTGAAGAAAGAAACGGTTTCAATGGCTACCCCCGCCGTAACTCGTGTATATATCCCAGGCTCCCGCCGTAAGTCGAGAAAAACGATGAGACTTCTTCCTCTCTGAGAGATGAGGCCTGATCCCCCTGCATTGCATGCATAGCAATTCCGTGTTCCCAATCAAACAAGTAAGGAGCCTTGATTTGCTTGACAGAACTACAGAGAGTCCCCCAGAAAACCCTCACAAGTCTAGAAAGACATTGATGTCACCGCAGGAATGTGAAATAGCTCGGTGTAGCCCAAATCCACTCGAAATGAAGACCGATTCCCCTGCATTGGCTTCAGAGCAATCCCCAGTTCCCCATCATACAGGACAAGGGGGCTGACTTCCTTTGGGCAGCTCCAGAGATTCAATGAGACACCCGTCTCAAGTCTATAGGAACACCAAATTCAGCACAGGAACTCGAGGAAAGCTACATGCACCCGATATCGTCTCGAGAAGACAGCTGATTCCCAGGATTCTATTGAAGAGGTAGGCGAACTTTCCATAAGCACTTCAAGAGGAGCCTTCCCTCAGCAATAGGTATGTGAGAGGGATCCTGAGTTTGCCGCCTCAAGTGGAGTGGATACCGAGATTCCCTGACTTGAAAGAAGGTCAGATTTCCTTGCAGTGGCTTGAATGCAGGCTCGTCTTTCATCTCACAAGATAAAGGGATTTCTGAATCTTCTGTGAGTCCCTAGAGAAAGACCTAGTTCCCCACCTCATCTGGACAGGGGGCTTCACATTTCTTGACACCTCGAGCGGCAGGCCGAGTTCAATGCTTCAAAATGTGACGATGCCTGAGTCTTCTTGAAAATGGATAGGAATCCCAATATCACTGTGCTAAATAGAATGGGATGCTTAGTCTCCCGATCCACCCCCAGAAGCGTCTGTATTGTCCTGCCAAGTCTAGTTTAGATTCATGAGCTGTCTGTCATATCTAGACAGGAGTCCTGACGTCGCAGAAAAAACTCGAGTTTCGAATGGCCATCCCCACCATAACTCGAGAATATACCCCAGGTTCCTGCCGCAACTCGAGAAAACCCATGAGACTTCCCACTCGCTGTGAGACGAGGCCCAATTTCCCGGCATTGGCTGCAGAGAAATTCCGTGTTCCTAATCAGACAAGTAAGGAGCCTCAATTTGCTTGATGGAACCCTAGAGAGTCCCCCAGAACACGCTCACACATCTAGAAGGACACTGATGTTACCACAGGAATGTGAAATAACTCAGTGTAGCGCAAATCAACTCGAGATTATGGCCGATTCCCCTGCATTGGCTCCCGAGCAATTCCCTGTTCCCATCATACACGACAAGTGGCTTGAATTCCTTTAGGCAACTACTGAGATTCACTGAGACACCTGTCTCAAGTCTATAGGAACACCAATTTCAGCACAGGAACTCGAGGAAAGCTCCATGCACCCCATATCATCTCGAGGAGAGAGCGGATTCCCAGGATTCTATTGAAGAGGTAGGCCAGCTTTCCACAAGCACCTCAAGAGCAGTTTTCCCTCAGCAATAGGTATGTGGGAGGGGCCCTGAGTTTGCTGCCTCAAGTGGAGTGGATACCAAGATGCCCTGACTCAAAAGAAGGTCGGATTTACCTGAAGTGGCTTGAATGCAGGCGCTTCTTTTATCTCACATGATGAAGGGATGTCTCAATCCCCTGTGGAGACCCTAGACAAAACCCTAGTTCCTCACATCATCTGGACAGGGGGCCTCACATCCCTTGACACCTTGAGAGGCCCGCGAAATTCAATGCTTCAAAAGGTGATGAAGCCTGAATCTTCTTGAAAATTTATAGGAATCCCAATATCTCTGGAAACTAGAAAGGGATGCTTGGGCTCCCACCTCACCTCCAGAAGCGTCTGTATTATCCTGACAAGCGTAGTTTAGATTCCTGAGGTGTCTGTTGTAACTAGATAGGAGTCCTGACGTCGCTGAACAAACTAGAGCTTTGAATGGCCATCCCCGCCATAACTCGAGAATATACCACAGGTTCCTGCCAAAACTCGAGAAAACCCATGAGACTTCCCCCTCGCCTCGAGATGAGGCCCGATTCCCCTGCATTGGGTGCAGAGCAATTCCATGTTCCCAACCAAACACATAAGGGGCCCTGATTTGATTGACGGAACTCTAGAGAGTCCCCCAGAACACCCTCACACGTCTAGAAGGACACTGATGTCACCGCAGGAATGTGAAATAGCTCGTTGTAGCACAAATCAAGTTGAGATTATGCCCGATTCACCTACACTGGCTCTAGAGCAATTCCCCTTTCCCCATCATACAGGACAAGTGGCTTGACTTCCTTTAGGCAACTACCGAGATTCCCTGAGACACACGTCTCAAGTCTATAGGAACACCAATTTCAGCACAGGAACTCGAGGAAAGCTCCATGCACCCCATATCGTCTTGAGAAGAGAGCTGATTCCCAGGATTCTATGGAAGAGGTAGGCCAGCTTTCCACAAGCACCTCAAGAGGAGCCTTTCCTCAACAATAGGTATGTGAGAGGGACCCTGAGTTTGCTGCCTCCAGTGGAGTGGATACCCAGGTGCCCTGACCAGAAAGAAGGTCGGATTTCCTTGCCGTGGCTTGAATGCAGGCTCGTCTTTCATCTCACAAGATGAAGGGATGTCTGAATCCCCTGTGGAGACCCTAGATAAAACCCTAGTTACCCGCCTCATCTGGACAGGGGGCCTCACATGCCTTGACACCTCGAGAGGCCAGCGGAATTCAATGCTTCAAAAGGTGACGAGGCCTGACTCTTCATGAAAATTGATAGGAATCCCAATATCTCTGTGGAAACTAGAAAGGGATGCTTGGTCTCCCACGTCACCTCCAGAAGCATCTGTATTATCCCGCCAAGCCTAGTTTGGATTTCTGAGGTGTCCGTCATACGTAGACAGGAGTCCTAACTTCGCTGAACAGAGTGGAGTTTCGAATGGCCATCCCCGCTGTAAGTCGAGAATATACCCCAGGTTCCTGCTACAAGCCGAGAAATTCCATGAGACATTCCCCTCACAGGGAGATGAGGCTGGATTCCCCTGCAGTGCATGCAGAGCAATCCCGTGTTTGCATTCAAACACGTAAGGAGCCTCCTTTTGCTTGAGGGAACACCAGAGTCTCCAAGAACACTGTCACAAGACGAGAAGTACACTGATGTCACCTGAGGAATTCAAAATAGCTTTGGGGACCCCAAATAAAATTGAGATGAAGCCCATTTCCCCTTCATTGGCTCCATAGCTATCCCGTGTTCCACATCATACAGAATATTGCTTGACTTCCTTTAGGAAACTAGAGAGATTCCATGAGACACCCGTCTCAAGTCTATACCAATATTAATTTCAGTACAGCAACTCGAGGAAAGCTCCATGCACCCCATATCGTATCAAGATGAGAGCTGATTCACTGTCTTTGACTGAAGAGGTGAGCCAACTTTCCACAAGCACCTCAAGATGTGATTTCCCTCAGCAATAGGTATGTGAGAGGGACCCTGTGTTTTCTGTCTCAAGTGGATTGGACCCCGAGAGGCCCTGACTCAAAAGAAGGCAGGATTTCCCTGCAGTGGCTTAAATTCAGGATCGTCTTTCATCTCACGAGATGAAGGCATGTCTGAATCCCCTGTGAAGACACTTGAGAAAGCCGTAGGTCTCCGCCTCATCTGGACAGGGGGCCTCAAATCCCTGTGACACCTCGAGAGGCACACGGAATTCAATGCTTCAAAAGGTGATGATGCCTGACTCTTCCTGAAAATAGATAGGAATCCCAATATCACTGTGCCAAATAGAAAGTGAACCTCGGTCTCCTGCCTCAGCTCCAGAAGCTTCCGTATTGTCCTGCCAAGACTAGTTTAGATTCCTGAGCTGTCCATCGTAACTAGACAGGAGTCCTGACGTCACTGAAAAAAGAAAAGTTTTTAATGGCTACCCCCCCCCCCCCCGTAACTCGAGAATATACCCCAGGTTCCCGCCGCAACTCAAGAAAAACCATGAGACTTCTCCCTTTCCGAGAGATGCGGCATGATTACCCTGCATTGAGTGCAGAGCAATTACTTGTTCCCAATCAAACAGGAAAGGAGCCTTGTTTTGCTTGACAGAACTAGAGAAAGAACCCCTGAAATCCCTCACAAGTCTAGAAGGACACTGATGTCACCGCAGGAATGTGAAACAGCTTGGTGTAGCCCGAATCAACTGGAAATGATGACCGATTCCCCTTCATTGGCTTCAGAGCAATCTCCTGTTCCCCATCATACAGGACAAGTGGCTTGACTTCCTTTGGGCAACAACAAAGATTCCCTGAGACACCCGTCTCAAGTCTGTAGGAACACCAATTTCAGCACAGGAACTCGAGGAAAGCTCCATGCATCCCATATCGTGTCAAGAAGAGAGCTGATTCCCAGGATTCTATTGAAGAGGTAGGCTAACTTTCCACAAGCACCTCAGGAGGAGCCTTCCTTCAGCAATAGGTATTTGAGAGGGACCCTGTGTTTTCTGTCTCAAGTGGAATGGACCCCAAGAGGCCCTGACTCAAAAGAAGGCCGGATTTCCCTGCGGTGGCTTAAATTCAGGCTCATTTTTCACCTCACAAGATGAAGGCATGTCTGAATCCCCTGTTGAGATCCTAGAGAAAGAAGCAGGTCTCCGCCTCATCTGGACAGGGGGCCTCACATCACTTTGACACCTCGATAGGCACACGGAATTCAATGCTTCAAAAGGTGACGATGCCTGACTCTTCTTGAAAATGGACAGGAGTCCCAATATCACTGTGCCAACCTGAAAGTGAACCTCGGTCTCCGGCCTCACCTCCAGAAGCATCCATATTGTCCTGCCATGCCTAGTTTAGATTCCTGAGTTGTCCATCGTAACTAGACAGGAGTTCTGACGTCGCTGAACAAACAAAGGTTTTTAATGGCTACCCCCGCTGTAACTCGAGAATATCCCCCACGTTCCCACCGCATCTCAAGAAAAACCATGAGACTTCCCACTCTCTGAGAGATGAGGCCCGATTACCCTGCATTTTGTGCAGAGCAATTCCTTGTTTCCAATCAAACAGATAAGGAGCCTTGATTTGCTAGACAAAACTACAGATAGTCTGCCAGAAATCCCTCACAAGTCTAGACTGACAGTGATATCATCACAGGAATGTAAAATAGCTCGGTGTAGCCCAAATCAACTGGATATGACGACCGATTCCCCTTCATTGGCTTCAGAGCAATCTGTTCCCCATCATACAGGACAAGTGGCTTGACTTCTTTGGGCAACTCCAGAGATTCCCTGAGACTCCCGTCTCAAGTCTATAGGAACAGCAATTTCAGCACAGGAACTCGAGGAATGCTCCATGCACCCCATATTGTCTCAAGAAGAGAGCTGATTCCCAGGATTCTATTGAAGAGGTAGGACAACTTTCCACAAGCACCTCAAGAGGAGCCTTCCCTCAGCAATAGGTATGTGAGAGGGATCCTGAGTTTGCTGCCTCAAGTGGAGTGGACACCGAGATGCCCTAGCCCAAAGAAGGTCGGATTTCCTTGCAGTGGCTTGAATGCAGGTTCGTCTTTCATCTCACAAGATGAAGGCATGTCTCAATCCACTGTGGAGACCCTAGAGAAAAGCATAGTTCCCCCTCTCATCTGGACAGGGGGCATCACATTCCTCGACACCTCGAAAGGCCCTCGGATTTCAACGCTTCAAAAGGTGATGAGGCCTGCCTCTTCTTGAAAATTGATAGGAATCCCAATATTACTGTGCCACCTAGAAAGGACACTTGTTCTCCCACCTCACCTCCAGAAGCGTCCGCATTGTCCTGCCAAGCCTACTTTAGATTCCTGAGGTGTCCGTCATAAGTAGACAGGAGTCCTGATGTCGCTGAACAAACTCGAGTTTTGAATGGCCATCCCCGCTGTAACTCGTGAATATACCCTAGGTTCCTGCCGCAACTTGAGAAAAACCATGAGACTTCCCCCTCGCCATGAGATGAGGCCCGTTTCATCTGCATTGGGTGCAGAACTATTCCGTGTTCCCAATCAAACACGTAAGGAGCCTCGATTTGCTTGACCGAACTCTAGAGAGTCCTCCAGAACACCCTCACACGTGTAGAAGGACACTGATGTAAGTGCAGGAATGTGAAAATGCTCAGTGTAGCCCAAATCAACTCAAGATTACGCCCGATTTCCTTGCATTGGATTCAGAGCAATTCCCTGTTCCCCATTATACATGAAAAGTGGCTTGACTTCCTTTGGGCAACTCCAGAGATTCCCTGAGATACCCTTCTGAAGTCTATAGGAACACAGCTTTCAGCAGAGGAACTAGAGGAAAGCTCCATGCACCCCATATTGTCTCGAGAAGAGAGCTGATTCCCAGGATCCTATTGAAGAGGTAGGCCAACTTTCCACAAGCAACTCAAGAGGGGCCTTCCCTCAGCAATAGGTATGTGAGAGGGTCCCCGAGTTTGCTGCCTGAATTGGAGTGGGTACCGAGATACCCTGACTCGAAAGAAGGTCGGATTTCCTTGCAGTGGCTTCAATGCAGGCTTGTCTCTAATCTCACAAGATAAAGGGATGTCTGAGTCTTCTGTGCAGACCCTAGAGAAAGCCATAGTTCCCCGCCTCATCTGGACAGGGGGCCTCACATCCCTTGACACCTCGAGAGGGGGGCCGAGTTCAACGCTTCAAAACGTGACGATGCCTGCCTCTTCTTGAAAATTGATATGAATCCCAATATCACTGTGCCAACTAGAAAGGGATGCTAGGTCTCCTGCCTCACCTCCAGAAGCATCCGTATTGTCCTGCCAAGCCTAGTTTAGATTCCTGAGGTGTCCGTCGCAACTAGACAGGAGTCCTGACGTCACTGAAGAACCTCGAGTTTCGAATGTCCATCCCCGACGTAACTCGAGAATATACCCCAGGTTCTTGCCACAGCTCGACAAAACCCAAGAGACTTCCCCCTCGCTGCGAGATGAGGCCCGATTCCACTGCATTAGGTGCAGAGCAATTCCGTGTTCCCAATTAAACACGTAAGGGGCCTCGATTTGCTTGATGGAACTCTAGAGGGTTCCCCAGAACAGCCTCACACGTTTAGAGGGACACTGATATCACTGCAGGAATGTGAAATAGCTCGGTATACACCAAATCAACTCGAGATGAAGCCCATTTCCCATTCATTGGCTCCATAGCTATCCCGTGTTCCACATCATACAGAACAAGTGGCTTGACTTCCTTTAGGAAACTACAGAGATTCCCTCAGACACCCGTCTCAAGTCTATATGAATATTAATTTCAGTAAAGCGACTCGAGGAAAGCTTCATGCACCCCATATCATCTCAAGATGAGAGCTGATTCCCTGTCTTTGACTGAAGAGGTGAGCCTACTTTCCACAAGCACCTCAAGAAGAGTTTTCCCTCAGCAATTGGTATGTGAGAGGGACCCTGTGTTTACTGTCTCAAGTGGAATGGACCCCGAGAGGCCCTGACTCAAAAGAAGGCCGGATTTCCCTGCAGTGGCTTAAATTCAGGCTCGTCTTTCATCTCACAAGATGAAGGCATGTCTGAATCCCCTGTGGAGACCATAGAGAAAGCCGTAGGTCTATGCCTCATCTGGACAGGTTGCCTCACATCCCTCTGACACCTCGAGCGGCACACGGAATTCAATGCTTCAAAAGGTGACGATGCCTGACTCTTCTTGAAAATGGATAGGAATCCCAATATCACTGTGCCAACAAGAAAGTGAACCTCCGTCTCTTGCCTCACCTCCAGAAGCGTCCGTAATATCCTGCCAAGCCCAGTTTAGATTCCTGAGGTGTCCATCGTAACTAGACAGGAGTCCTGACGTTACTGAATAAACAAAAGTTTTTAATGGCTACCCTCGCCGTAACTCGAGAATATACCCCAGGTTCCCGCCGCAACTCGAGAAAAACCACGAGGCTTCTCCCTCGCTGAGAGATGAGGCCCGATTGCCCTGCATTGCGTGCAGAGCAATTCCTTGTTCCCAATCAAACAGGTAAGGAGCCTTGATTTGCTTGATGGAAAAACAGAGAATCCCGCAGAAATCCGTCACAAGTCTAGAAGGACACTGAT
>JAGTXW010001336.1:13738038-13774144 GCA_020226075.1 Hydropotes inermis
TCTCCACAGGGGATTCAGACATCCCTTATTCTTGTGAGATGAAAGACGAGCCTGCATTCAAGCCACTTCAAGGAAATCCAGCCTACTTTCGAGTCAGGGCATCTCCGTTTCCATTCCACTTGAGGCAGCAAAATCAGGGTCCCTCCCACATACCTATTGCTGAGAGAAACCTCCTCTTGAGGTGCTTGTGGAAAGTTGGCATACCTCTTGAGTCGAAGCCAGGGAATCAGCTCTCATCTCGAGACGATTGGGGGTACATGGAGCTTACCACGAGTAGCTGTGCTGAACTTTGTGTCCTCTAGACTAGGGACGGTGTTCTCGGGGAATCACATGAGTTGCCTTAGGTAAATCAAGCCACTTGTTGTGTTTTATGGGGAACATGAGATGGCTCTGGAGCCAATGCAGGGGAATTGGGCCTCATCTCGAGTTGATTTGGGATACACGGAAATATTTCACATTGCTGCGGTGACTTCAGGGTCCCTCTAGTCTTGTGACAAATTTTCTTGGGGACACTCTGGAGTTCCATCAAGCAAGTCAAGGCTCCTTACGTGTTTGATGGAGAACATGGAATTGCTCTGCATGCAATGCAGGGGAATCAGGCCTTATCTCTCTGCGAGGGGGAAGTCTCATGATTTTTCTCAAGTTGTGGGGGGAACCTGGGGTATATTCTCGAGTTACCGTGGGGATGGCCCTTCAAAATTCGTGTTTGTTCAGCAACGTCAGGACTCCTGTCTAGTTATGAAGGACACCTCAGGAATCTCTTAGAGGCTTGGCAGTGCAATAGGGACGATTCTCAATGAGAGGTGGGAGAGCCAGGGTCCCTTTCCAGTTGCCAAATGGATATTTTGATTCCTATCAATTTTCAAGAGGAGTCAGGCATCGTCACCTTTTGAAACATTGAACTCTGCATGCCTGTCGAGTTGTCAAAGTGATGTGAGGCATCCAGTCGAGATGAGGCGGGGACCTAGGGCTTTCTCTATGGTCTGCACAGGGGATTCAGACGTCCTTTCATCTAGTGAGATGAAAGATGAGCCTTCAATCAAGCCACTGCAGGGAAATTAGTCCTGCTTTCGAGTCAGGGCATCTCGATGTCCACTCCACTTAAGGCAGCAAACTCCGGGTCCCTCCCACATACCTATTGCTGAAAGAAGCCTCCTCTTGAGGTGCTTGTGGAAAGTTGGCATACCTCTGGTGTCGAAGCCAGGGAATCAGCTCTCATCTCGAGACAATTTGGGGTACACGGAGCTTTCCTCGAGTTGCTGTGCTGAACTTGGTTTTCCTCTAGACTTTGGGCGGTTTTCTCGCGGAATCTCTGGAGTTCCCTAAAGAAGTCAAACCACTTGTCATGTTTGATGGTGAACGCGGGATCAATCTGGAGCCAATGCAGGGGAATCAGGCCTCATCTCGAGTTAATTTGGGGTACATGGAGCTATTTCGCATTGCAGTGGTTACATCAGGGTCCCACTTGACTTGTGACTGCTCTTGGAGACTCTCTGGAGTTCCATCAAGCAAGTCAAGGCTCATTATGTGTGTGATGGTGAACACGGAATTGCTCTGCATGCAATGCAGGGGAATCGGGCCTCATCTCGGGGCGAGGGTGAAGTCTCATGGTTTTTCTCGAGTTGCAGTGGGAACCTGCAGTATGTTCTCGAATTATGGCGGGGATGGCTCTTCAAAACTCATGTTTGTTCAGGCACGTCAAAACTCCTGTCTAGTTATGAGGGTCACCTCAGTAATCTCTTAGAGAATTGGCTGGGCAATCTGGGCGTTTTCCGAGGTGAGGCAGGAGACCCATGGTCCCTTTCCATTTGCCACAGGGATATTGGGATTCCTATCAATTTTCAAAAGGAGTCAGGCATCGTCACCTTTTGAAGCATTGAACTCCGCATGCCTGTTGAGGTGTCAAGGGATGTGAGGCCTCCTGTCAAAATAAGGCGGGGACCTGGGGCTTTCTATAGAGTCTCCACAGGGGATTCAGACATCCCTTCATCTTGTGAGATGAAAGACTAGCCTGCATTCAAGACATTGCAGGGAAATCCGGCCTTCTTTCGAGTCAGGGCATCTCGGTGTCCATTCCACTTGAGGGAGCAAACTCAGGGTCCCTTCCACATACCTATTGCTGAGAGAAGCCTCCTCTTGAATTACTTGTGGAAAGTTGGCATACCTCTTGAGTTGAAGCCAGGGAATCAGCTCTCATCTCAAGACGATTCGGGGTACACAGAGCTTTCCTCAAGGTGCTGTGCTGAACTTGGTGTTCATCTAGACTTGGGAAGGTGTTCTCGGGGAATCTCTGGAGTTGCCTAAAGAAGTCAAGCCTCTTGTCATGTTTGATGGGGAATGTGGGATGTCTCTGGAGCCTATGCAATGGAATTAGGCCTCCTCTAGAGTTGATTTGGGGTAAACAGAGCTATTTCATGATACTGCAGTGACACCAGGGTACATTTAGACTTGTGACAGTGTTCTTGGGGTCTCTCTGGAGTTCCATCAAGCAAGTCAAAGCTCCTTACATGTTTGATGGGGAACACGCAATTGCTCTGCATGCAATGCAAGGGAATATGCAGGGGAATCGGGCCTCATCTTGAGGCGAGGGGGAAGTCTCATCATTTTTCTCGAGTTTCAGCAGGAACCTGGGGTATATTCTTGAGTTATGGTGTGGGTGGCCCTTAAAAATTCGTGTTTGATCAGCATCATCAGTACTCTGGTCTAGTTACAAGGGACACCTCAAGAATCTCTTCGAGCTTGGCAGGGCAATAGGGATGCTCCCTGAGGTGAGGCGGGATACCCAGGGTCCCTTTCCATTTGCCACAGGGATATTGGAATTCCTATCAATTTTCAAGAGGAGTCAGACATCGTCACCTTTTGAAGCACTGAACTCTGTGTGCCTCTTGAGGTGTCAAAGGGATGTGAGGCCTCCTGTCAAGATGAGGTGGGGACCTAGAGCATTCTCTTGGGTCTCCACAGGGGATTCAGTCATCCCTTCATGTTGTGAGATGAAAGACGAGCCTTCATTCAAGCCACTGCAGGGAAATCCAGCCTTCTTTCGAGTCCCGGCATCTCGGTGTCCATTCCACTTGAGGCAACAAACTCAGGGTCCCTCCCACATACCTATTGCTGAGAGAAATCTCCTACTGAGGTGCTTGTGTAATGGTAAGAAACCTCTTGAGTCAAAGCCAGGGAATCTGCTCTCATCTCGAGACGATTTGGGGCACACGGAGCTTTCCTGATGTTGCTGTGCTGAACTTGGTGTTCCTCTAGACTTGGGCCGGTGTTCTCGTGGAATCTCTGGAGTTGCCTGAAGAAGTCAAGCCTTTTGTCATATTTGATGGGGATCTCGGGATGGCTCTGGAGCAAATACAGGGGAATTGGGCCTCATCTCATGTTGACTTGGGGTTCACGGAGCTTTTTCATGTTGCTCTCGGGATCTCAGGGTCCCTCTAGACTTGTGACAGTATTCTTGGGCACACTCTTGAGTTCCATCAAGGATGTCAAGTCTCCTTTCATGTTTGATGGGGAGCACAGACTTGCTCTGCACCCAATGCAGATGAATTGGGCCTTAGCTCGCTTCGAGGGGGAAGTCTCATGATTTTCCTCGACTTGCGGCAGGAACCTGGGGAATGTTCTTGAGTTACGGCGGGGATGGCCCTTCAAAACTCGTGTTGGTTCAGCGACATCAGGACTCCTGTCTAGTTGCGAGGGACACCTCGGGATTCTCCTCCAGGCTTGGCATCAAAATAGGGTCACCTCTCAAGGTGAGATGGGAAACCCAGTGTCCCTTTCCATTTGCCACAGGGATATTGGTATTCCTATCAATTTTCAAGAGGAGTCAGGCATCGTCACCTTTTGAGGCACTGAACTCCACGTGCCTCTAGAGTTGTCAAACGCATGTGAGTCCTCCTGCCGAGATGAGGTGGGGAACTAGGCCTTTCTCTAAGGTCTCCAGAGGGTATTCAGACATCCCTTCATCTTGGGAGATGAAAGACGAGCCTGCATTCTAGTCACCGCAAGGTATACCATCCTTATTTCGAGTCAGGGCATCTCGGTGTCCATCCCACTTGAGGCAGCAAACTGAGGGTCTCTCTCATATACCTATAGATGAGAGAAGCCTCCTCTGGAGGTTCTTGTGGAAAGTTGATATTACTCTTGAGTCGAAGCATGGGAATCAGCTCTCATATCGTGATGACATGGAGTGCATGGAGCCTTTCTCGAGTTGCTGTGCTGAACTTGGTGTTCCTCTAGACTTGGGATCGTGTTCTCAGTGACTCTCTGGAGTTGCCTAAAGGAAGTCAAGCCACTTGTTGTGTTTGACCGGGAATGCGGGATGGCTCTGGAGGAGCCAGGGAAATCGGGCCTCATCTCAAGTTGATTTGGGGTACACGGAGCACTTTCCTATTACTGCGGGCATATCAGGGTCCCTCTAGACTTGTGACAGTGTTCCTGGGGACTCTCTGGCGTTACATGAAGGATGTCAAGGCTCCTTTCGTGTTTGATGGAGAACACAGACTTTCTCTGCATGCAATGCAGTGGAATCGGGCATCATCTCACAGTGGTGGGGAAGTCTCATTGTTTTTCTCAAGTTGCAGCCGGAACCTGGGGTATGTTCTCGAGTTATGGTGGGATGGCCCTTCAAAATTCGTGTTTTGAGAGGGACAAAGAGGTTTCTCACCGTTACACAAGCACCTCTGTCTAGTTGAGAGGGACATCTCGGGATTCTCTTTGAGGCTTTGCAGGGCAATAGGGACGCCTCTCGAGGTGAGGCGGGACATCCAGGGTCCCATGCCAGTTGCCACAGTGGTATTTGGATTCTTATCAATTTTCGAGAGGAGTCAGGCATCGTCTCCTTTTGAAGCACTGAACTCCATGTGCCTCTCGAGGTGTCAAAGGGATGTGAGGCCTCCTATCGAGATCAGGCAGGGAACTAGGGCTTTCTCTAGGGTCTCCACAGGAGATTCAGACATCCCTTCTTCATGTGAGATGAAAGATGAGCCTGCATTCTAGACTCTGCAGGGAAATCTGGCCATATTTCGAGTCAGGGCTTCTTGGTGTCCATTCCACTTGAGGCAGCAAACTCAGCGTCCCTTTCACCTGTAGCTGAGAAGCCTCCTCTTGAGGTGCTTGTGGAAAGTTGTCATTCCTCTTGAGATGAAGGCAGGGAATCAGCTCTCATCTCGAGGTGATTTGGGGTACACAGAGCTTTTCTCGAGTTGCTGTGCTAAACCTGGTGTTCCTCTAGACTTGGGATGGTGTTTTCGGGGAATCTCTGGAGTTGCCTAAAGGAAGTCAAGCCTCTTGTCTTGTTTTATTGGTAACACAGGATGGCTCTGGAGCAAATGCAGGGGAATCAGGCCTCATCTCGAATTCATTTGGTGTACCCGGAGCTCTTTCGTCTTCCTGTGGGGACCTCAGGGTCTCTCTAGACTTGTGACAGTGTTCTTGGAGACTCTCTGGAGTTCCATCAAGGAAGTCAAGGTTCTTTTCATGTTTGGTGTGGAGAACGGAATTCCTCTGGATGCAATGCAGGGGAACCGGGCCTCATCTCACGGTGATGGGGAAGTCTCATGGTTTTTCTGGAGTTGCAGCCAGAACCTGGGGTATATTCTCAAGTTACGGTGGGGATGGCCCTTCAAAACTCGTGTTGGTTCAGCGATGTCACGACTCCTGTCTAGTTGTGATGGACACATAGGGATTCTCCTCGAGGCTTGCTGCCTCTTGAGGTAAGCAGGAGACCCAGTGTCCCTTTCTAGTTTACACAGGGATATTGGAATTCCTACTTATTTTCAAGAGGAGTCAGGCATTTTCTCTTTTTGAAGCACTGAACTCCACGTGCCTCTCGAGTTGTCAAGGGGATGTGAGGCCTCCTGTCAAGATGAGGTGAGGAACTCGGGCTTTCTCTAGGGTCTCCACAGAAGATTCAGACATCCCTTAATGTTGTGAGATGAACAACGAGCCTGCATTCAAGGCACTGCAGGGAAATCTGGCCTTCTTTCGAGTCAGGGCATCTTGGTGTCCATTCCACTTGAGGCAGCAAACTCAGGGTCCCTCTCACATACCTATAGCTGATAGAAGCGTCCTCTTGAGGTGCGAGTGGAAAGTCGGCATTCCTCTCGAGGTGAAGCAAGGGAATCGGCCCTCATCTCGAGATGATTTGAGGTACACGGATCTCTTTCAAATTGGGGCACTGACTTCGGTGTTCCTCTAGACTTGTGACAGTGTTCCTGGGGACACTCTGGTGTTCCACAAAGGAAGTCAAGCCTCATTTCGGGTTTGATGTCGAACATGGAATTGCTCTGGAGGCAATGCCAGGGAATCGTGCATCATCCTGCATTGAATGTGGAACATTGTGTGTTTCCTCATGTTGCGGTAGGAAACTCGTGGTTCCACTCGAGTAACTATGGGGAAGGCAGTGAACCTCTGATGGTTTCTCAGGAATGTCAGGCCTCCTTTCTCATTGCCAGAGACACTTTGGGATTCTTCTCGAGTTGTGGTAGGGGAATTGGGACGCATCTGGAGTTGAGGCAGAAATTCAAGCTTGTTTCCTGTTGAGACAGGGATCTTGCGGCTTAGATAGATTTCCCAGGGGTGTCAGGCCTCGTCTCATGTTGAGGCATGGAAGCTCTCTTTGGTCTCAAATTCGAAACGGGGTGTCAGGCCTCATTTTGAAATTGGGTGGGGAACTCGGGCTTTTTCTAGAAGAGCAACAGGGAGTCAGACCTCCCTTAGTGTTGCGACAGGAAACTCGCAGTTCCCTTCATGTCGTTGCCATGGAATCAGTCCTTATGTCGAGCTGAGGAGAATATGATGTCCTTTCGACTTACAGCAGGGACTTCGGGGTTCTTCTCAAGTTTCAACCAGTGAGACAAGGCAGCACTTTCGGGGTGAGTGGAACATTAGGATTCCTCTCCAATCGAAGAATGAGAATTGGCCCTCATCTCCAGATGATTTGGTGTACACGGAGTTCTCTTGAGTTGCAGCAGTGACCTCGGGGTTCGTCTAGACTTGTGATGGTGTTCCTGGGGACTCTCTGGAGTTCCATAAAGGAAGTCAAGCCTCCTTTCGTGTTTGATGTGGAACATAGAATTGCTCTGGAGGCACTGCAGGGGAATCGGTCCTAATCTCATGGTGAGGGGGGAAATCTCATGGTTTTTCTCGAGTTGCATTGCAAACTTGGGGCTTCCTCTCGAGTAACGAGGGTGAGGATCTTGAAACACTCATGTTTCCTCAGTGACGTCAGGACTCCTGTCTAGTTTCCAGGGACACCTCGGGATTCTCTTCAAGGCATGGCAGGGCAATAGGGACGCCTCTCAAGGTGAGGTGGGAGACCCAGGATTCCTTTCCAGTTGCCACAGGCATATTGGGATTCCTATCAATTTTCGAGAAGAGTCAGGCATCTCTCCTTTTGAAGCATTGCACTCGGCTTTCCTATTGAGTTGTCAAAGGGATGTGAGGGCTCCTGTTGAGATGAGGCGGGGAACTAGGGCTCTCTCTAGGGTTTCCACAGGGGATTCAGATGTCCCTTCATCTTGTGAGACAAAAGACGAGTCTGCATTCAAGCCACTGCAGGGAAATCCAGCCTTATTTCAAGTCAGGGCATCTCGGTGTCCGTTCCACTTGAGGCAGCAAACTCAGGGTCCCTCTCACATACCTATAGCTGATAGAAGCATCCTCTTGAGGTGCGAGTGGAAAGTCGGCATTCCTCTCGAGGTGAAGCAAGGGAATCGGCCCTCATCCCGAGATGATTTGGGGTACATGGACCCCTTTTGAGTTACGGCAGTGACTTTGGGGTTCTTCTAGACTTGTGACGGTGTTCCTGGGGACTCTCTGGAGTTCCACAAAGGAAGATAAGCCTCCTTTCGTGTTTGATGTGGAACATGGAATTGCGCTGGAGGCAGTGCAGGGGAATCGGGCATCATCTTGCATTGAAGGTGGAATCTTGTATGTTTCCTCAAATTGCGGTAGAAAATTCGTAGTCCATCTTGAGTAACTATGGGCATGGCAGTGAACCTCTCATGGTTTCTCAGCAATGTCAGGCCTCTTTTCTCACTGCCTCAGACACTTTGGGATTCTTCTCGAGTTGTGACAGGGCAATCAGGATGCATCTGAATTTGAGGCAGAAACTGAAGCATACGTTTCCTGTTGTGGCAGGGATCTCGTGGTTTATATAGTTTTTCCAGGGGAGTCAGGCATTGTCTTGTATTGAGGCATGGAAGCTCTCTTTGGTCTCTAGTTCAAAATGGGGTGTCAGGCCTCATTTTGAGATAGGGAGGAGAACTCGGGCTTTTTCTAGAAGTACAACAGGGAGTCAGACATCACTTAGTGTTGTGACAGGAAACTAGGAGTTCCATTCAAGTTGTTGCCATGGAATCAGTCTTTATGTCGAGATGAGGGAGAACACAATGTCCTTTTGACTTACAGCAGGGACCTCGGGGTTCTTCTCGAGTTTCAACAGGTGAGACAAGGCATAGCTTCTTGTGTGAGTGGAACATCGGGATTCCTCTACAAATGAACAATTAGAATCCGCCCTCATCTCCAGATGATTTGGGGTACATGGAGCTCTCTCAGGTAGCAGCAGTACTTTGGGGTTCCTCTACACTTGTTACAGGTTCCTGTAGTCTCTCTGGAGTTCCATAAAGGAAATTAAGCCTCCTTTCATGTTTCATGTGGAACACGGAATTGCTCTGGAGGCAATGCAGGGGAATCGGGCCTCATCTCGTGATTAGGGGGGAAACCTCATGGTTTTTCTCATGTTGCGGTGGGAACCTGGGGTTTCCTCTCGAGTTATGATGGGGATGTTCTTTCAACACTCGTGTTTTCTCAGCGATGTCAGGACTCCTGTCTAGTTTCCAGGGACGCCTGGGGATTCTCCTTGAGTATTGGCAGGGTGGTAGGGGTGCCTCTCAAGTTGAGGAGGGAGACCCAGGATACCTTTCCTGTTGCCACTGGGATATCGGGATTCCTATCGATTTGCCAGAGGAGTCAGACATTGTGTCCTCTTGAAGCATGCAACTCCACATTCCTCTGAGCATGTCAATGGGGTGTGAAGCCTCCTGTGGAGATGAGGCGGGGAACTAGGGCTCTTTCTAGGGTCTCAACAGGGGATTCAGACATGCCTTCATGTTATGAGAGGAAACAAGGGCTTGCATTTGAGTCACTGCAGAGAAATCAGGCCTTGCCTCGAGTGAGGGAACTCCATGTCCATTCCACTTGAGGCAGCAAACTCAGGGTCCCTCTCACATACCTATAGCGGACACAAGCCTCCACGTGAGGTGCTTGTGGAAATTGGCATTCCACATGAGTCGAAGCCAGGGAATCAGCTCACATCTCGAGATGATTTGGGGTACAGGGAGCTCTTCTCAAGTTGCTGTGCTGAACTCGGTGTTCCTCTAGACTTGGGACGGTGTTCAAAGGGAATCTCTGGAGTTGCCTAAAGGAAGTCAAGCCACTTGTCATGTTTGATGGGGAATGCGGGATGGCTCTGGAGCCAATGACGGGGAATCGTTCATCATCTTGCATTGAAGGTGAAATTTTGTGGGTATGCTCAAGGTGCAGTAGGAAACTCGTGGTTCCTCACAAGTAACTACAGGGATGGCAGTGAACCTCTCTCGGTTTCTCAGGGATGTCACACCTCCTTTCTCGTTGCCAGAGAAACTCTGGGATTCTTCTCATGTTGTGGCAGGGGAATCGTGACGCATTTGGAGTTGAGGCAGAAATTCGAGCTTCTGTTTCCTGTTGCAACAGGGATCTTGCAGTTTAGATAGATTTTACAGGGGAGCCAGGCATCATCTCATGTTGAGGAATGGAGGCTCTCTTTGGTCTCAAGTTCGAAATGGGGTTTCTGACCTCATATTGAGATGGGGCGGGGAACTCGCACTTTTTCTAGAAGTGCAAAAAGGGAGTCAGACCTCCCTTAGTGTTTCGACCGGAAACACGGAGTTCCACTCATGTCCTTGCCATGGAATCAGTCCCTTTGTCGAGCTGAGGGGGAACACAAGGTCCTTTCAACTTACAGCATGGACCGTGGGTTTCTTTTTGAGTTTCACCAGTGAGACAAGGCAGCGCTTAAGATGTGAGTGGACATCGTGATTCCTCTCCAATCGAAGAATGAGAATCGGCCCTCATCTCGAGATGATTTGGGGTACACAGAGCTCTCTCAGGTTGTGGCAGTGACCTTGGGTTTCCTCTAGACTTCTGACAGTGTTCCTGGGGACTCTCTGGAGATCCATAAAGGAAGTCCATCATCCTTTCATGTTTGGTGTGGAATACGGAGTTGCTCTGGAGGCAGTGCAGGGGAATCGGGCCTCATCTCACGATTAGGGGGGAAACCTCATGGTTTTTCTTGAGTTGCATTGGGAACCTGGGGTTTCCTTTTGAGTTACGATGGGGATGTTCTTGAAACACTTGTTTTCTCAGCGATGTCAGGACGCCTGTCTAGTCTCCAGGGATTCCTGGATTACCTCGAGTCGTGGGAGGGCAGTAGGGACGCCTCTCGAGTTGTGGAGGGAGACCCAGGATCCCTTTCCAGTTGCCACTGGGATATTGGAATTCCTATCGATTTTCTAGAGGAGTCAGGCATCATCTCCTATTGAAGCATGCAACTCTGCATTCCTCTGGAGATGTCTAAGAGTTGTGAAGCCTCCTGTGGAGATGAGGCGGGTAACTAGGGCTCTTTCTAGTGTTTCAACAGGGGTTTCAGACATCGCTTCATGTTATGAGAGGAAACACGGGCTTGCATTTGAGTCACTGCAGGGAAATCAGGCCTTGCCTCGAGTGACGGGAACTCAGTGTCCATTCCACTTGAGGCAGCAAACTCAAGGTACCTCTCACATACCTGTACCTGAGAGAAGCCTCTTCTTGAGGTGCAAGTGGAAAGTCGGCATTCCTCTCAAGGTGAAGCAAGGCAATCGGCCCGCATCTCGAGATGATTTGGCATACATGGAGCTCTTTCGAGTTGCAGCAGTGACTTCACGGTTATTCTAGACTTGTCACGGTGTTCCTGTGGACTCTCTGGAGTTCCATAAATGAGGTCAAGCCTCCTTTGGAGCTTGATGTGGAACACGAACTTGCTCTGGAGGCAATGCAGGGGAATCGGGCATCATCTTGCATTGAAGGTGGAATCTTGTGTGTTTCCTCAATTTGTGGTAGGAAACTCCTGGTTTCTCTCAAGTAACTATGGGGACAGCAGTGAACCTCTCATGGTTTTTCAGAGATGTCAGGCCTCCTTTCTCATTGCCAGAGACACTTTGGGATTCTTCTCGAGTTGTGGCAGGGGAATAGGGTGGCAACTGTAGTTGAGGAGGAAATTCGAGCTTCTGTTTTCTGTTGCGACAAGAATCTTGCGATTTGTATAGATTTTCCAGGGGAGTCAGGCATCGTCTTGAGTTGAGGCATGGAAGCCCTCTTTGGTCTCAAGTTCAAAATCAGGTGTCAGGCCTCATTTCCTAGATGGACGGGGAATTCGGGCTTTTTCTAGAAGTGCAACAAGGGAGGCAAACCTCCCTTAGTGTTGCGACAGGAAACTCGGAGTTCCATTCAAGTCATTGTCACAGAATCAGTCCTAATGTTGATCTGAGGGGTAACCCGATATCCTTTTGACTTACAACAGGGACCTCGGGGTTCTTCTCGAGTTTCAATAGGTGAGACAAGACACTGCTTCCAGTGTGAGTGGAACATCGGGATTCCTCTCCAGTTGAAGAATGAGAATCAGCCCTCATCTCGAGATGATTTGGGGTACATGGAGCTCTCTCTGGTTGCGGCAGTGACTTCAGGCTTCCTCTAGATTTCTGACGGTGTTCCTGTGGTCTCTCTGGAGTTCCATAAAGGAAGGCAAGCTTCCTTTCTGGTTTGGTGTGGAACACGGAATTGCTCTGGAGGCAATGCAGGGGAATCGGGCCTCATCTCACAATTAGGGAGGAAACCTCATGGTTTTCCTTGAGTTGCATTGGGAACCTGGGGTTTCCTCTTGAGTTAAGACGGGAATGTTCTTGAAACACTTGTTTTCTCAGTAATGTCAGGACGTCTGTCTAGTCTCCAGGGATTCATGGATTACCTCGAGTCATGGGAAGGCAGTAGGGATGCCTCTCAAGTTGTGGAGGGAGACCCAGGGTCCCTTTCCAGTTGCCACTGGGATATTGGAATTCCTATCGATTTTCTAGAGGAGTCAGGTATCATCTCCTATTGAAGCATGCAACTCTGCATTCCTCTGGAGATGTCTAAGAGTTGTGAAGCCTCCTGTGGAGATGAGGCGGGTAACTAGGGCTCTTTCTAGTGTTTCAACAGGGGTTTCAGACATCGCTTCATGTTGTGAGAGGAAACACGGGCTTGCATTTGAGTCACTGCAGGTAAATCAGGCCTTGCCTCAAGTGACGGGAACTCTGTGTTCATTCCATTTGAGGCAGCAACCTTAGGGTCCCTCTCACATACCTACACCTGACAGAGGCCTCCTTTTGAGGAGCTTTTGGAAAGTTGGCATTCCTCTTAAGTCGAAGCCAGGGAATCAGCTCTCATCTCAAGATGATTTGGGGTACACAGGGCTCTTCTCAAGTTGCTGTGCTGAACTCGGTGTTCCTCTAGATGTGTGACAGTGTTCTTGGGGACTCTCTGGTGTTCCATCAAGGAAGTCAAGGCTCCTTTCACGTTTGATTTGGAACACAAATTTTGAAGGCCATACCCGTCGTAACTCGAGAGGAAACCCCAGGGTCCTACCGCAAATCGAGAAAAACCATGAGACTATCCCCTCACCTCAAGATGACGCCCGATTCACCTGCATTGCCTTTCCACAAGCACCTCAAGAGGAGGCTTCTCTCAGCTATAGGTATGTTAGAGGGAGCCTGAGTTTGCTGCCTCAAGTGGAATGGACACCCAGTTCTCCTCACTGGAGGTAGGCCTTATTTCCCTGCAGTGACTCAAATGCAAGCCCGTGTTTCCTCTCACAACATGAACGGATGTCTGAATGCCTTGTTGAGACCCTAAAAAGAGCCCTAATTCCACACCTCATCTCCACAGGAGAGTTCACACCTATTTGACATCACCAGAGGAATGAGGAGTTGCATGCTTCAACAGGAGACGATGCCTGACTCCTCTTGAAAATAGTTAGGAATTCCAATATCCTAGTAGCAACTGGAAAGGGACACTTGGTCTACCTCGTCAACTTGAGAGGCATCCCTACAGCCCTGCCCTGACTCGAGTAGAGTCTCAAGATGTCCCTGGAGACTAAATAGGAGTCCTAACATTGATGAGAAAACATGAGTGTTTAAAGAACATCCCCATCATAACTAAAGAGGAAACCCCAGCTTCCCACCGCAACTCGAAAAAAACCATGAGATTTCCCCCCTCACCACGAGATGAAGCCCAAATCCACCGCATTGGTTCCAGAGACATTCCACATTCCCCATCAAACACGACAGGAGGCTTGACTTCCTTTAAGCAACTCCAGAGATTCCCCAAGCACACCGACACAAGTCTAGATGAACACTGAGGTCAGCAAAGCAACTCGACAACAGCACCGTGTACGCCAAATCATCTGGAGATGAGGGCTGATTCTCATTCTTCAATTGTAGAGGAATACCCAATGTTCCACACACACCAGAAGAGCTGCCTTGTCTCACCTGCTGAAACTCGATAAGAACCCTGAGGTCCCTGCTGTAACTCGAAAGGACATCATGTTCCTCCTCAGCTCGACATAAGGACTGATTACATGGCAAAGACTTGAATGGAACTCCGAGTTTCCTGTCACAAAACTATGGGAGGTCTGACTCCCTTGTTGCACTTCTAGAAAAAGCCTGAGTTCCCTGCCCCATCTCTAAATGAGGCCTGACACCCCATTTTGAATTTGAGACCAAAGAGGTCTTCCATGCCTCGACACGAGACCATGCCTCACTCCCCTGGAAAACCTATACAAACTGCAAGATCCCTGTCACTATAGGAAATGGATGTTGGAATTTCTGACTCAAATCGAGATGCATCCTGATTCCCCTGCCACAACTCGAAAAGAATCACAAAGTGTCTCTGGCAATGATAAAGGCTGCCTGACATCCCTGAGAAACCACGAGAGGTTCACTGCCATCCCCGTAGTTACTCGAGAGGAACCACAATTTTGCTACCGCAATTTGATTAAAACCACAAAATTCCACCTTCAATGTAAGATGATGCCCGATTCCCCTGCATTTCCTCCAGAGCAATTCTGTGTTCCACATCAAACACCAAAGGAGGCTTGACTTCCTTGATGGAACTTCAGAGAGCAACCAGGAACACCGTCACAAGTCTAGAGCAACCCCGAGGTCACTGCTGCAACCCGAAAGTGCTCTGTGTACCCCAAATCATCTCGAGATGAGGGCCGATTCCTTTGCTCACCTCAAGAGGAATGCTGACTTTCCACTCGCTCCTCAAGAGGAGGCTTCTATCAGCTATAGGTATATGAGAGGGACCCTGAGTTTGATGCCTCTAGTGGAATGAACACCAAGATGCCCTGACTCGAAATAAGGCTTGATTTCCCTGCAGTGACTTGAATGCAGGCTGGTCTCTCACCTCACAACATGAAGAGATGTCTGAATCCCCTGTTGAGACCCTAGAGAAAGCCCTAGCTCCCTGCCTCATTTCGACAGGAGGTTTCACATCCCTTTGACAACTTGAGAGGAATGCGGTATTCAGTGCTTCAAAAGGAGACAATACCTGACTTCTCTTGAAAATCGATAGGAATCCGAATATCACTGTGGCAACTGGAAAGGGACCCTGGGTCTCCTGCCTCACCTTGAAAGGCACCCCTATTGCCCTGCCCAGCCTCAAGGAGAATACCGAAGTGTCCCTCGCATCTAGACAGTAGTCCTTACGTTGCTGAACAAACACAAGTTTTGAACGGCCATCCCCATCATAACTCGAGAGGAAACCCCAGGTTCCTGCTGCAACTCGAGAAAAACCATGAGACTTCCCCCTCACTGTGAGATGAGGCCCGATTCACCTGCATTCCATGCATAGCAATTCCGTGTTCCACACCAAACAGGAAAGGAGCTTTGACTTCCTTTATGGAACTCCAGAGAATCCCAAAGAACACCTTCACAAGTCTGGATAAACCCTGAAGCCACTGCAGCAACACGAAAGAGCTCCATGTACCCCACGTCAACTCTAGACGAGGCCCAATTCCACTGCATTGGCTCCAGAGCCATCCCGCATTCCCATCAAACACAACAAGTGGCTTGACTTCCTTGAGGCAACTCCAGAGATACCCCGAGAACACCGTCACAAGTTTAGAGGAACATCGAGTTCAGCACAGCATCTCAAGAAGAGCCCCGTGTACCCCAAATCATCTCAAAATGAGAGCTGATTCCCTGGCTTTGACTCAAGAGGGATGCCAACTTTCCACAAGCACCTCAAGAAGAGACTTCTCTCAGATATGGATATGTGAGACAGACCCTGAATTTGTTGCCTCAAGAGGACTGGACACCGAGTTCCCCTCACTCAAGGTAAGGCCTGATTTCCCTGCAGTGTCTCAAATGCATGCCCATGTTTCCTCTCACAACATGAAGGGATGTCTGAATCCCGTGTTGAGACCCTAGAAAGAGGCCTAGGGGGAGAACCCCAACTCAGCTCAGTGCCCCAGATTTCAAGAGAGAGTACCGTGAAACTGATGTTTCCTTTGAAATCCTAGCACAGCCATTGCCAGGTAAGAGCAGTACTGCCAATGAGGAAGAAAGCAGTGAAAATGTGTTTGGCATGAGTGGGTGTACTTTTAGGATCAGCTCTTCAAAGGGGCCTTTCCTCTCAAAGTAGGAACCAAATCCCACCAGGGAAGGGCTTTGCCCCTCTTCCTTCCAGCCTGCCATTGGGTGGAACCATGCTGGCTCTGTGAAAGGTAGGAAAAGAGCAATGGTGTGGATATTCATACTCTTGCCAATCTGAACCACTTGAAGACCCCCTAGGGAAAATCAGTCACCCTGGGGCCCCGAGTACAGGAATACAGTTTAACAGACAGGGTGTCTTCCCATTGGAACCCAGACATTTCCAGAGAGACCCTGGCTCACTAGACCTCTCCTACAGAGCAAAAGGGACACAATGGATGTGTGTGCCTGGCTGTACCTTTCCTTTTGAGACTGGAACTACTCCCAAGTACCCAGGCTCAGGGATAACTGCCCTTAAGAAAGAATTCTAAGAAGCGATTTTCAAGGAACCTGGGACAGGAAATTCGCAGTATGAGGGAAGAGTGAGCCTCCTTCAGGGACGAAGAAACATGAAGCTGCAGTGTGGCTGCCAACCTCTGTGTGAAGCAAGAATATCACTGATACAATGGGAAACCTTCAGCTAGAAGTGCTTTCCCAGGAGCCTAGGACAGGAAATTTGCAGGAGGCGAGAAATACGAGCCTCCTTCAGGGAAGAAGAGATAGCAAGCTGCAGTGCACTTGCCAGCCTCTATTTGAAGCCAGAAGTATGCTGATACAAAAGGAGAACTCCAGCTCTGCTCAGCGCCCCAAATTTCAAGTGAGAGGGCCATAAACATCCCATTTCCTTTGCAATCCTAACACAGACAGTGACAATTGAGAGCAGTACAGCCAATGAGGAAGACAGCAGCGTGAGTGTGTTTGGCATGATTGGGTGCCCTCGTGGGCTCAGCTCTTCAAAGGGGCCTTTCCTCTCGAAGTAGGCCCCAAATCCCACTGGGGAAGGGCTTTGCCCCTCTTCCTTCCAGCCTGCAAATGGGTGGAACCAAGGTGGCTCTGTGAGAGGTAAGAAAAGAGCAGTTGGGTGGATGTACATGCTCTTGCCAATCTGAACCACTTGAATGCCCACTTGGAAGAATCAGTCCCCCTGGGGCCCCTCATTTGGGAATACAGGTTAACAGACAGGGTGTGTTGCTATCAGAGCCCAGAAATTTCCAGAGACACCCTGGCTCACGAGACGTCTCCGACAGAGCAAAAGCGATGCAAGGAATGTGTACACATGGCTGTACTTTTCCTTTTGAGGCTGGAACTACTCCCTAGTAGCCTAGGCTCAGGGATAACTGCCCTTAAGAAAGGAACACAGGGAGGAGCCAAGATGGTGGAGGAATAGGATGGGGAGACCACTTTCTCCCCTACAAATTCATCGAAAGAACAATTGATCGCTGAGCAAATTTCACAAAACAACTTCTGATCACTAGCAGAGGACATCAGGCACCCAGAAAAGCAACCCATTGTCTTCAAAAGGAGGTGGGACAAAATATAAAAGATAAAAAGGGAGACAAAAGAGCTAGTGATGGAGACCTGTCCCAGGAAGGGAGTCTTAATAGAGGAAACTTTCAATCACCAGGAAACCCTCACACTCGTGGGTCTGGGGGAAGTTTTTGAATCTCGGAGGACAACCTAACAGGGAGGAAAAATTTCAAAAGGCCCACAGATTACGTGCCTAAAAGCAACTCCCAGCAGAAAAGTACCCCAGACGCCTGCACCCACCACCAACAAGCGGGGGCAGAACAGAGAGGAGCAGGCGGCATTGCTTAGGGTAAGAACCGGGCCTGAAGGCCCTGAAATCAATTGGAGGGAGCTCTTTTAAACTGTGGGATAGCAAGGGAGAAATTTAACTGGCCTGAACACACTGCTGGCCCTTCACAAAACAACGGGACTGAGAAACTCCAGAGAAGAGCCGGCTCATCTCCACTGGAGGTAGGAGGCAGGGGGGTGGAGAAAGGGGCAAACAGCCCCAGAGAAGCCACCCCCTCCCACACTGCAAATAGGCCTCCGGTTTCTATCTAAAGACTTCCTGAGATTCTGGATGGTCGACATCTGCTGCCGGCAGGGTCCCGGCTACAGGCTAGCTCCTGAGAAAAAACACAAGCCTCAGGCACCTGACAGGCGTGCGCTGGGGCTGCGGAGGGAAAAGGTGCGCCGCAACCGGGGAGAGTGCACCCTGACTGCCCGAAGCGCTCAGGCTGGGGAAGGCACAAAACTCAGGCGCAACTGAATCTGCGCTTTTCTGGAGTACCCGAAAACTGGAACCACACTCAACGCAGGGCCATCTCCATATAGAGCAGCCGGGAGCCTGAGCAATGTAGATGGGGAAAGCACAGACACCCCTGTACGGGGCAAACCCAGTGTGGCTGGAACACGGTGAGTGCTATCCACACACAGCGATATCTGTCTGCAGCGCCCTGCCCTCCCCATAGCAGGACTGCATTGAACTAGCGAACCTAAATAACAGGTCACCTCCTCCCGCCTGTGTCAGGGCAGAAATTAGACACCGAAGAGACGGCAAACAGAAGGGAACTGCCTCAGAAAGGACCGGTGCAACAGAGTAAAATCCCTTAAGGTAACACCAACTACACCGGAAGGGGTCTATAGATATCGAGAAGTGTAAGCTGGTAAAAGGAGCTATCTGAAATTGAACTGAACCTACACTGACCTCAACAGCTCCAGAGAAATTCTGAGATATATATGTATATATATTTTTAATTAAAAAAATTTTTTTTCTTTCCCTTTTTTAAATTTTTTCTCTTTTATTTTCTTTCAAAATTCCCTATTACTCCCCCATTACTCCTCAACTTTCATTTTCATATATTTTTATGATTTTTTTTTTTAGGGAAAAAAAAATTTTTCTTTTTTTTTTTTCTTTTCTTTTTCTTCTTTTTATCTCCTATTTCCTTTTAAAGTCCTCTAATACTCTTCTATTATTCCTTAATTTTCATTTTCATTTCACTATAACCTTGCAAAAAAAAGAAAGAAAGAGAAGCCCTATTTTTAAACCAAACTTCATATATATTTCTAAATTTTTTGTGTGTTTTTTTCTTTTTGTTTTTAAACATTGTATTTCAAAGAGTCTAACCTCTATGCTAGATTTTTAATCTTTGTTTTTCAGTATGTGATATAAATTTTGAACATTTAAGAATCCAATATTCAGTTACCATTTCTATTCAGGAGTGTGTTGATTACTCGCTCCCACTTTTGACTTTCTGTTTTCTACCTCAGAACACCTCTATTTCCTCCTTTCTCCTTCTCTCCCCAACCCAATTTTGTGAATCTTTGTGGGTGTCTATGTTATGGAGAATACTTTGGGAACATATAACTGCATAGATATGTCTCTCTCCACTTGAGTGCCCCTTTCTCTCCTACTGATCACTTATATCTCCTTCCTCCCTCTCCTATTTTTCATGTAACTCTGTAAACCTCTCTGGTGATCCCTCATGGTGGAGAATCTTTTCACCATTAACCTAGAAGTTTTATTATCAATGCTGTATAGTTGGAGAAGTCTTGAGGCTACTGGAAGAATAAAACTGAAATCCAGAGGCAGGAGACTTAAACCCAAAACCTGAGAAACCCAGAAAACTCCTGACTACACAGAACATTAAGGAATAAGAGACCATCCAAAAGCCTCCATACCTACACCAAAAACAACCACCACCCAAAAGCCAATAAGTTCCAGAACAAGACATACCACAAAAATTATTTAGCAATGCAGGAACATAGACCTGAGTGTCAACATACAGGGTGCCCAAAGTCACACCTAACACATAGACCCATTGCAAAACTCATTACTGGACACTCCATTGCACTCCAGAGAGAAGAAATCCAATTCCACACACCAGAACACTGACACAAGCTTTCTTAACCAGAAAACCTTGAAAAACATATCGTCCAACCTCACCCACTGGGTGAAACCCCCACAATAAAAAGGAAGAACAGGCCACCAGAATACAGAAAGCCCACTCCAGACACAGCAATCTAAACAAGATGAAAAAGCAGAGAAATACCCAACAGGTAAAGGAAGGTGAAAAATGCCCAACAAGTCAAACAAAAGAGTAGGAGATAGGGAATTTACCTGAAAAAGGATTTAGAATAATGATAATAAAAATGATCTAAAATCTTGAAAACAAAATGGAGTTACAAATAAATAGCCTGGAGACAAAGATGGAGAAGATGCAAGAAATGTTTAACAAGGACCTAGAAGAAATAAAAAAGAGTCAATTAAAAATGAATAATGCAATAAATGAGATCAAAAACACTCTGGAGGGAATCATGAGCAGAATAACAGAGAGAGAACATAGGATAAGTGAGACAGAAGATAAAATGGTGGAAACAAATGAAGCAGAGATGAAATAAGAAAAAAGAATCAAAAGAAATGAGGACAACCTCAGGGACCTCTGGGACAACGTGAAATGCCCCAACATTCAAATCATAGGAGTCCCAGAAGAAGAAGACAAAAAGAAAGGCCATGAGAAGTTACTCGAGGAGATAATACCTGAAAACTTCCTAAAATGGGGAAGGAAATAGCTACCCAAGTCCAAGAAACCCAGAGAATCCCAAACAGGATAAACCCAGGCAAAACACCCCAAGACACATATTAATCAAATTGACAAAGATCAAACACAACAAATATTAAAAGCAGCAAGGGAGAAACAACAAATAACACACAAAGGGATTCCCATAAGGATAACAGCTGATCTATCAATAGAAACCCTTCATGCCAGAAGGGAATGGCAGGAAATATTTAGAGTAATGAAAGAGAATACCTACAACCTAGATTACTGTACCCAGAAAGGAACTCATTCAGATATGAAGGAGAATTCAAAAGCTTTACAGACAAGCAAAGGCTGAGAGAATTCAGCACCATCAAACCAGCTCTTCAACAAATGTGAAAGGATCTTCTCTCGACAGGAAACACAGAAAGGTTGTATAAACGTGAACCCCAAAACAGCAAACTAAATGGCAACGGGAACATACCTATCAATAATTACCTTAAATGTAAATGGGTTGAATGCCACAATCAAGAGTCAAAGGCTGGCTGAATGGATATAAAAACAAGACCCCTATATATGCTGTCTACAAGAGACCCACCTCGAAACAAGGGACAGATAGAGACTAAAAGTGAAGGGCTGGAAAAAAGTATTTCACACAAATGGAGACCAAAAGAAAGCAGGAGTCGCAGTACTCATATCAAATAAATAGACTTTCAAATAAAGGCTGTGAAAAGAGAAAAAGAAGGACACTACATAATGATCAAACGAACAATCCAAGAAGAAGGTATAACAATTATAAATATATATGCACCGAACAGAGAAGCACCACAATATGTAAGGCAAACCCATCAAGTATGAAAGAGGAAATTAATAGTAACATAATAATAGTGGGAGACTTTAATACCCCACTCACAACTATGGATAGATCAACTAAACAGAAAATTAACAAGGAAACACAAACTTTAAGGACACAATGGACCAGCTAGACCTAATTGACACCTATAGGACGTTTCACCCCAAAACAATCAACTTCACCTTTTTCTCAAGTGCACACGGAACCTTCTCCAGAATAAATCACATCCTGGGCCATAAATCCAGTCATGGTAAATTCAAAAATATTTAAATCATTCCAGTCACCTTTTCTGACCACAGTGCATTAAGATTAGATCTCAATTACAGGAAAAAATTATTAAAAATTCAAACATATGGAGGCTAAACAACACGCTTCTGAATAACCTACAAATCATAGAAGAAATCAAAAAAGAAATCAAAATATGCATAGAAATGAATGAAAATGAAAACACAACAACCCAAAACCTATGGGACACTGTAAAAGCAGTTCTAAGGGGAAGATTCATAGCACTACAAGCCTACCTCAAGAAACAAGAAAAAAGTCAAATAAATAAGCTAACTCTACATGTAAAGCAACTAGACAATGAAGAAATGAAGAACCCCAGGGTTAGTAGAACGAAAGAAACCTCAAAAATTAGGGCAGAAACAAATGCAAAAGAAATTAAAGAGACCATAGCAAAAATAAACAAAGCTAAAAGATGGGTTTTTGAAAAAATAAACAAAATTGACAAACCATTAGCAAGACTCATTAAGAAACAAAGGGAGAAGAACCAAATTAACAAAATTAGAAACGAAAATGGAGAGGTCACAACAGACAACACTGAAATACAAAGGTTCAAAAGAGACTACTACCAGCAGCTCTATGCCAATAAAGTGGACAACGTGGAAGAAATGGACAAGTTCTTAGAGAAGTATAACTTTCCAAAACTGAACCAGGAAGAAATAGAAGATCTTAACAAACCCATCACAAGCAAGGAAATCGAAACTGTAATCAGAAATCTTCCAGCAAACAAAAGCCCAGGAGCAGATGGCTTCAGAGCTGAATTCTACCAAAAATTTAGGGAAGAGCTAACACCTATCTTACTCAAACTCTTCCAGAAAATTGCAGAAGAAGGCAAACTTCCAAACTCATTCTATGAGGCCACCATCACCTTAATTCCAAAACCAGACAAAGATGCCACAAAAAAAGAAAACTACAGGCCAATATCACTGATGCACATAGATGCAAAAATCCTTAACAAAATTCTAGCAAACAGAATCCAACAACATATTAAAAAAAAATCATACATCATGACCAAGTGGGCTTTATCCCAGGAATGCAAGGATTCTTTAATATCCGCAAATCAATCAATGTGATACACCACATTAACAAATTGAAAGATAAAAATCATATTATTATCTCAATAGATTCAGAAAAAGCCTTTGACAAAATTCAACATCCATTTATGATTAAAACTCTCCAGAAAGCAGGAATAGAAGGAACATACCTCAACATAATAAAAGCTATATATGACAAACCCACAGCAAGCATTACCCTCAAAGGCGAAAAATTGAAAGCATTTCCCCTAAAATCAGGAACAAGACAAGGGTGCTTGCTCTCACCACTTCTATTCAACATAGTTTTGGAACTGTTGGCCATGGCAATCAGGGCAGAAAAAGAAGTAAAAGGAATCCAGATAGGAAAAGAAGTGAAACTCTCACTGTTTGCAGATGACATGATCCTCTACATAGAAAACCCTAAAGACTCTACCAGAAAATTGCTAGAGCTAATCAACAAATACAGTAAAGTTGCAGGATATAAAATTAACACACAGAAATCTCTTGCATTCTTATACACTATCAATAAGAAAACAGAAAGAGAAATTAAAGAAACAATACCATTCACTGTTGCAACAAAAAGAATAAAATACTTAGGAATATATCTATCTAAAGAAACAAAAGACTTAAAAATAGAAAACTATAAATCACTGATGAAAGAAATCAAAAAGGACACAAACAGATGGAGAAATACACCGTGTTCATGGATTGGAAGAATCAACATTGTCAAAATGGCCATACTACAGAAAGCAATCTACAGATTCAATGCAATCCCTATCAAGCTACCAACGGTATTTTTCACAGAACTAGAACAAATAATTTTACAATTTGTATGGAAATACAAAAAACCTCTAATGGGGGGAGGAGTCAAGATGGCAGAGGAATAGGATGGGGAGATCACTTTCTCTTCTACAAATTCATCGAAAGAACAACAGAACGGTGAAGAAAGTTTACAAAACACCTTCTGATCACTAGCAGCGGACATCAGGCGCCCAGAAAAGCAGCCCATTGTCTTCGAAGGGAGGTAGGACAAAAATATTAAAGATTAAAAAACGGACACAGGAGAATGAGGGATGGAGACCTGTCCCGGGAAGGGAGTCTCAATAGAGGAAGTTTCCAATCACCAGGAAACCCTCATGCTGGCGGGTCTGAGGGAAGTTTTTCCTCCTAACTGGGAGGAGAAATTAAACAAGGCCCACAGATTATGTGCCTAAAAGAAACTCCCAGCAGAAAAGTACCCCCAGACGCCCGCACCCGCCACCAGCAAGAGGGGGCGAACAGAGAGGAGGGGGCAGAATGGAGAGGAGCCGGCGGCATTCCTTAGGGTAGGGACCGGCCAGAAGGCCCTGAGAGCAGTCGGAGGGAGATTTTTTTAAACTGTGGGAGAGCGAGAGAAAAATTGACCGGCCGGAACACACCACCGGCGGTTCGCAAAACAAAGGGACTGAGAAACTCCAGAGAAGAGCCGCCCCATCCCCACTGGAGGTAGGAGGCAGGAGGGAGGGGAAAGGGGAAAACTCAGCCCCAGAGAAGCCACCCACTCCCACCCGGCAAACAGGCCCCGGTTCCTGTCTAAAGACTTCCTGAGACCTGACCGGCGGCGCGCGCTGGGGCCGCGGAGGGAAAAGGCGTGGCGTGCCCGTGGAGAGGGCGCCAAACCCCTGGCTGCCCGGGACGCTCGCCGCAGAGGGAAAAGGCACGCCGCACCTGGGGAGAACACGCGCAAACCTCTGGCCACCCGAGCCGCTCACCACGGAGCGAAAAGGCACGCAACACCCGGGGAGAGGCCCCCAAAACTCCAGGCTGCTTGGCCAGAACACGGCGAGTGCTCCCCACACACAGTGACTTCTGCCTGCAGCGCCCCGCCCTCCCCGCAGCAGGACTGAATTGAACTAGCGAACCTAAGTAAGAGATCACCTCCACCCACCTGTGTCAGGGCGGAAATTAGACACTGAAGAGAGAGCAAACACAAGCCAAATAAACAAAGGGAATCGCTTCAGAAAGGTCCAGTGCAGCAGGATAAAATCCCTGAAGGCAACACCGACTACACCGGAAGGGGCCTATAGAAATCAAGCAGTGTAAGCTGGTAAAAGGAGCTATCTAATATGGAACTGAACCTACACTGACTGCAACAGCTCCAGAGAAAATCCTAGATATATTTGCATATTTTTTGTCTGTTTTTTGTTTGTTGTTCCTGTTAAATTAGAAAAATTTTTTTTTCTTTTCTTATTTTTTTCTCAATTTATTCTCTTTTATGTCCTTTTAAACTTCCCTACTACTTCATTACTCCTCAACTTTCATTTTCATATATTTTTATGATTTTTTTCAATTAGGGTAAAAATATGTTTTTCTTTTTTCTTTCTGTATTTCTTTTATTTTTGTTTTGTTTTGTTTTTTGGTGCTGTTTCTCTTCTTTTTTTCTTTTTTCTCTCTTTTCTTTTGCCTGTTTTTCTCTCCTATTTCCTTTTAAAGTCCTCTAATACACCTCTATTATTCCTTAATCTTCATTTTCATCTCAATATAACCTTGCAAAAAAAAAAGGAAAAAAAGAAAAGAAGAGAGAGAGAAGCCCTATTTTTAAACTGAACTCCATACATATTTCTAAATTTTGGGTTTTTGTTTTTGTTTTTAAATATTTTATTTCAAAAAGTCTAACCTCTATGCTAAATCTTTTAATCTTTGTCTATCAGTATGTGACATAAATGTTGGACATTTAAGAATCCAATATTCAATTCCCACTTCTATTCAGGAGTGTGTTGATTACTCTCTTCCACTTTTGACTGTCTGTTTTCTACCTCAGAACAACTATATTTTCTCCTTTCCCCTTCTCTTCCTGATCCAATTCGGTGAATCTTTGTGGGTGTCTGGGCTATGGAGAACACTTTGAGAACAGATAACTGTGTAGATCTGTCTCTTTCCTCTCGAGTCCCCCTTTCTCCTCACCTGCTCACCTCTATCTCCTTCCTCCCTCTCCTATTCTTCATGTAACCCTGTGAACCTCTTTGGTGGTCCCTCACGGTGGTAAATCTTTTCACCATTAACCTAGGAGTTTTATTACCAGTGATGCATAGTTGGAGAAGTCTTGAGACTATTGGTAGAATAAAACTGAAATTCAGAGGCAGGAGAGTTAAGCCCCAAACATGAGAAAACCATAAAACTCCTGACTACACAGAACATTAAGGAATAAGAGACCATCCAAAAGCCCCCATACCTACACCAAAACCAACCACCAACCAAGAGCCAATAAGCTCCAGGACAAGACATACTACATAAATTCTATAGTAACGCAGGAAGATAGACCTAAGTGTCAACATACAGGCTGCCCAAAGTCACACCTAACACATAGACCCATTGCAAAACTCATCACTGGGCACTCTATTGCACTCCAGAGAGAAGAAATCCATCTCCACGAACCAGAACACTGACACAAGCTTCCCTAACCAGGAAACCTTGACAAGCCAATAGTCCAACACCACCCACTGGGTAAAATCTTCACAATAAAAAGGAACCACAGACCAGCAGAATACAGAAAGCCCACCCCAGACACAGCAATCTAAACAAGATGAAAAGGCAGATAAATACCAAACAAGTAAAGAAACATGAAAAATGCCCACCAAATCAAACAAAAGAGGAGGAGATAGGGAATCTATCTGAAAAAGAATTTCAAATAATGATAATGAAAATGATCCAAAATCCTGAAAGCAAAATGGAGTTACAAATAAATAGCCTGGAGACAAAGATTGAGAAGATGCAAAAAATGTTTAACAAGGACCTAGAAGAAATAAAAAAGAGTCAATTAAAAATGAATAATGCAATAAATGAGATCAGAATCACTCTGGAGGGAACCATGAGTAGAATAACACAGACAGAGGATAGGATAAGTGAGGTAGAAGATAAAATGTTGGAAGTAAATGAAGCAGAGAGGAAAAAATAAAAAATAATCAAAAGAAATGAGGACAACCTCAGGGACCTCTGGGACAATGTGAAACGCACCAACATAGGAATCATAGGAGTCCTAGAAGAAGAAGACAAAAAGAAAGGCCATGAGAAGTTACTCGAGGAGATAATAGCTGAAAACTTCCCTAAAATGGGGAAGGAAATAGTCACCCAAGTCCAAGAAACCCAGAGAGTTCCAAACAGGATAAACTCAAGGTGAAACACCCCAAGACACATATTAATCAAATTAGCAAAGATCAAACACAAAGAACAACTATTAAAAGCAGCAATGGAGAAAAAACAAATAACACATAAAGGGATTCCCATAAGGATAACAGCTGATTTATCAATAGAAACCCTTCAGGCCAGAAGGGAATGGCAGGACATACTTAGAGTAATGAAAGAGAAAAACCTACAACCAAGACTACTGTACCCAGCAAGGATCTCATTCAGATATGAAGGAGAATTCAGAAGCTTTACAGACAAGCAAAAGCTGAGAGAATTCAGCACCACCAAACCAGCTCTTCAACAAATGCTAAAGGATCTTCTCTAGACAGGAAACACAGAAAGGTAGTATAAACGTGAACCCCCAAACAGCAAACTAAATGGCAACGGGACCATACCTATCAATAATTACCCTAAATGTAAATGGGTTGAATGCCCCAACCAAAAGACAAAGACTGGCTGAATGGATACAAAAACAAGACCCCTATATATGCTGTCTACAAGAGACTCACTTCAAAACAAGGGACACATACAGACTAAAACTGAAGGGCTGGAAAAAATATTTCATGCAAATGGAGAACAAAAGAATGCAGGAGTTGCAATACTCATATCAGATAAAATAGACTTTCAAATAAAGGCTGTGAAAAGAGACAAAGAAGGACACTACATAATGATCAAAGGATCAATTCAAGAAGAAGATATAACAATTATAAATATATATGCACCCAGCATAGGAGCACCGCAATATGTAAGGCAAATACTAATGAGGATGAAAGAGGAAATTAAGAGTAACACAATAATAGTGGGAGACTTTAATACCCCACTCACAACTATGGATAGATCAACTAAACAGAAAATTAACAAGGAAACACAAACTTTAAAGGACACAGTGGACCAGCTAGACCTTATGGACATTTATAGAACGTTTCACCCTAAAACAATCAACTTCATGTTTTTCTCAAGCACACACGGAACCCTCTCCAGAATAGATCACATCCTGGGCCATAAATCTAGTCTTGGTAAATTCAAAAAAATTGAAATCATTACAGTCATCTTTTCTGACCACAGTGCAGTAAGATTAGATCTCAATAACAGGAAAAAAATTATTAAAAATTCAAACATATGGAGGCTAAACAACACGCTTCTGAATAACCAATAAATCATAGAATAAATCAAAATATCCATAGAAACGAATGAAAATGAAAACACAACAACCCAAAACCTATGGGACACTGTAAAAGCAGTGCTAAGGGGAAGATTCACAGCATTACAGGCCTACCTCGGGAAACAAGAAAAAAGTCAAATAAATAACCTAACCCTACATCTAAAGCAACTAGAGAAGGAAGAAATGAAGAACCCCAGGGTTAGAAGAAGGAAAGACATCTTAAAAATTAGGGCAGAAATAAATGCAAAAGAAACTAAAGAGACCATAGCAAAAATCAACAAAGCTAAAAGCTGGTTTATTGAAAAAATAAACAAAATTGACAAACCATTAGCAAGACTAATTAAGAAACAAAGAGAGAAGAACCACATTAACAAAATTAGAAATGAAAATGGAGAGATTACAACACTGAAATACAAAGAATCATAAGAGACTACTACCAGCAGCTCTATGCCAATAAAATGGACAACTTGGAAGAAATGGACAAGTTCTTAGAGAAGTATAACTTTCAAAAACTGAACCAGGAAGAAATAGAAGATCTTAACAAACCCATCACAAGCAAAGAAATTGAAACTGTAATCAGAAATCTTCCAGCAAACAAAAGCCCAGGAGCAGATGGCTTCACAGCGGAATTCTACCAAAAATTTAGAGAAGAGCTAACACCTATTTTACTCAAACTCTTCCAGAAAATAGCAGAAGAATGTAAACTTCCAAACGCATTCTATGAGGCCACCATCACCTTAATTCCAAAACCAGACAAAGATGCCACAAAAAAAGAAAACTACAGGCAAATATCACTGATGAACATAGACGCAAAAATCCTTAACAAAATTTTAGCAAACAGAATCCAACAACATATTAAAAAAATTATACACCATGACCAAGTGGGCTTTATCCCAGGAATGCAAGGATTCTTTAATATCTGCAAATCAATCAACGTGATACACCACATTAACAAATTGAAAGATAAAAATCATATTATTATCTCAATAGATGCAGAAAAAGCCTTTGACAAAATTCAACATCCATTTACGATTAAAACTCTCCAGAAAGCAGGAATAGAAGGAACATACCTCAACATAATAAAAGCTATATATGACAAACCCACAGCAAGCATTACCCTCAATGGCAAAAAATTGAAAGCATTTCCCCTAAAATCAGGAACAAGACAAGGATGCCCACTCTCACCATTTCTATTCAACATAGTTTTGGAAGTGTTGGCCACAGCAATCAGGGCAGAAAAAGAAGTAAAAGGAATCCAGATAGGAAAAGAAGAAGTGAAACTCTCACTGTTTGCAGATGACATGATCCTCTACATAGAAAACCCTAAAGACTCTACCAGAAAATTGCGAGAGCTACTCAACGAATATAGTAAAGTTGCAGGATATAAAGTTAACACACAGAAATCTCTTGCATTCTTATACACTAACAATGAGAAAACAGAAAGAGAAATTAAGGAAACAATACCATTCACCATTGCAACAAAAAGAATAAAATACTTAGGAATATATCTACCTAAAGAAACAAAAGACTTATACATAGAAAACTATAAATCACTGATGAAAGAAATCAAAAAGGACACAAACAGATGGAGAAATATACCAAAAAAAAATAAAAAAAAAAAAAGAAATATACCGTGTTCATGGATTGGAAGAATCAACATTGTCAAAATGGCCATATTACCCAAAGCAATCTACAGATTCAATGCAATCCCTATCAAGCTACCAACGGTATTTTTCACAGAACTAGAACAAATAATTTCACAATTTGTATGGAAATACAAAAAACCTCGAATAGCCAAAGTAACACTGAGAAAGAAGAATGGAACTGGAGGAATCAATCTGCCTGACTTCACACTATACTAAAAAGCTACAGTCATCAAGACACTATGGTATTGGTACAAAGACAGATATATAGATCAATGGATCAGAATAGAAATCCCCGAGATAAATCCATGAGCATATGGTCACCTTATCTTTGACAAAGGAGGCTAGGAGATACAATGGAAAAAAGATAGCTTCTTTAACAAGTGGTGCTGGGAAAATTGGTCAACCACTTGTAAAAGAATGAAACTAGAACACTTTCTAACACCATACACAAAAATAAATTCAAAATGGATTAAAGATCTAAATGTAAGACCAGAAACTATAAAACTCCTAGAGGAGAACATAGGTAAAACACTCTCCGGCATAAATCACAGCAAGATCCTCTATGACCCACATCCCAGAATATTAGAAACAAAAGCAAAAATGAACAAATGGGACCTAATGAAACTTAAAAGCTTTTGCACAGCAAAGGAAACTATAAGCAAGGTGAAAAGACAAGCCTCAGAATGGGAGAAAATAATAGCAAACGAAGCAACAGACAAGGGCTTAATTTCAAAAATATACAAGCAACTCCTCCAGCTCAACTCCAGAAAAATAAATGATCCAATCAAAAAATGGGCCAAAGAACCAAACAGACACTTCTCCAAGGAAGACATACAGATGGCTAAGAAACACATGAAAAGATGCTCAACATCACTCATTGTCAGAGAAATGCAAATCAAAACCACAATGAGGTACCATTACACGCCAATCAGGATGGCTGCTATCCAAAAGTCTACAAGCAATAAATGCTGGAGAGGATGTGGAGAAAGGGGAACCCTCTTACACTGTTGGTGGGAATGCAAACTGGTACAGCCGCTATGGAAATCAGTGTGGAGATTTCTGAAAAAACTGGAAATAGAACTGCCATGTGACCCAGGAATCCCACTTCTGGTCATACACACCAAGGAAACCAGATCTGAAAGAGACACGTGCACCCCAATGTTCATTGCAGCACTGTTTATCATAGCCAGGACATGGAAGCAACCTAGATGCTCATCAGCAGACGAATGGATAAGGAAGCTGTGGTACATATACACCATGGAATATTACTCAGCCATTAAAAAGAATTCATTTGAATCAATTCTAATGAGATGGATGAAACTGGAGCCCATTATACAGAGTGAAGTAAGCCAGAAAGATAAAGACCATTACAATATACTAACACATATATATGGAATTTAGAAAGATGTTAATGATAACCCTATATGCAGAACAGAAAAAAAAAAGACACAGATTTATAGAACAGTCTTTTAGACTCTGTGGGAGAAGGCGAGGGTGGGATGTTTCAAGAGAACAGCATTGAAACATGTATATTATCTAGGGTGAAACAGATCACCAGCCCAGGTTGGATGCATGAGACAAGCGCTCAGACCTGGTGCACTGGGAAAACGTAGAGGGAATGGGTGGAGAGGGAGGTGGGAGGGGGGATTGGGATGGGGAACACATGTAAACCCATGGCTGTTTCATTTCAATGTATGACAAAATCCACCACAAATTAAAAAATAATAATAAAAATAAACTTAATTAGCACTTGAAAAAAAAACTCAAATAGCCAAAGTAATACTGAGAAAGAAGAATGGAACTAGAGGAATCAACCTGCCTGACTTCAGACTATACTACAAAGCCACAGTCATCAAGACAGTATGGTATTGGCAGAAAGACAGATATATAGATCAATGGATCAGAATAGAAAGCCCAGAGATAAATCCACGAGCATATGGTCACCTTATCTTCGACAAAGGAGGCAAGGATATACAATGGAAAAAAAGATAGCCTCTTTCACAAGTGGTGCTGGGAAAATTTGTCAACCACTTGTAAAAGAATGAAACTAGAACACTTTCTAACACCATACACAAAAGTAAATTCAAAATGGATTAAAGATCTAAACATAAGACCAGAAACTATAAAACTCCTAGAGGAGAACATAGGCAAAACACTCTCTGACATAAATCACAGCGGGATCCTCTATGACCCATATCCCAGGATATTAGAAACAAAAGCAAAAATAAACAAATGGTACCTAATTAAACTTAAAATCTTTTGCACAGCAAAGGAAACTATAAGCAATGTGAAAAGACAGCCCTCAGATTGGGAGAAAATAATAGCAAACGAAGCAACAGACAAAGGATTAATCTCAAAAATATACAAGCAACTCCTCCAGCTCAACTCCAGAAAAACAAATGATCCAATCAAAAAATGGGCCAAAGAACTAAACAGACAATTCTCCAAGGAAGACATACAGATGGCTAAGAAACACATGAAAAGATGCTCAACATCACTCATTATCAGAGAAATGCAAATCAAAACCACAATGAAGTACCATTACACACCAATCAGGATGGCTGCTATCCAAAAGTCTACAAGCAATAAATGCTGGAGAGGGTGTGGAGAAAAGGGAACCCTCTTACACTGTTGGTGGGAATGCAAACTAGTTCAGCCGCTATGGAAAATGGTGTGGAGATTTCTTAAAAACCTGGAAATAGAACTTCCATATGACCCAAAAATCCCACTTCTGGGCATACACACCAAGGAAACCAGATCTGAAAGAGACACGTGCACCCCAATGTTCATTGCAGCACTGTTTATAATAGCCAGGACATGGAAGCAACCTAGATGCCCATCAGCAGACGAATGGATAAAGAAGCTGTGGTACATATACACCATGGAATATTATGCAGACATTAAAAAGAATTCATTTGAATCAATTCTAATGAGATGGATGAAACTGGAGCCCATTATACAGAGTGAAGTAAGCCAGAAAGATAAAGACCATTGCAATATACTAACACATATATATGGAATTTAGAAAGATGTTAATGATAACCCTATATGCAGAACAGAAAAAAAAAGACACAGATTTATAGAACAGTCTTTTAGACTCTGGGAGAAGGCGAGGGTGGGATGTTTCAAGAGAACAGCATCGAAACATGTATAGTATCTAGGGTGAAACAGATCACCAGCCCAGGTTGGATGCATGAGACAAGCGCTCGGACCTAGTGCACTGGGAAAACCTAGGGGGAGCAGGTGGAGAGGGAGGTGGGAGGGGTGGTCGGGATGGGGAACACATGTAAACCCATGGCTGTTTCATTTCAATGTATGACAAAATTCACTACAAATAAAAATAAATAAATAAATAAATAAATCAAGTGAGAGAGCCATAAAAATCCCGTTTCCTTTGCGAACCTAGCACAGACATTACTGGCTGAGAGCAGTACTGCCAGTGAGGAAGAAAGCAGCAGGTGTGTGTTTGGCATAAGTGGGTGCCTTCCTGGGCACAGCTCTTCAAAGGGCCCTTTCCTATCGAAGTAGGCCCAAAATCCCACTGGGGAAGTGCTTTGCCCCTCTTCCTTCCAGCCTGCAAATGGGTAGAAACAAGCTGGCTCTGTGAGAGGGAGTAAAAGAGCAGTTGGGTGGATGTTCATGCTCTTGCCAATATGAACCACTTGAAGGCCCACTTGGGAGAATCTGTCGACCTGGGGCCCCTAGGTTGGGAATACAGTTTAACAGACGGGGTGTGTTCCCATCAGAACCCAGAAATTTCCAGAGAGACCCTGGCTCACTAGACCTCCCCTGCAGAGCAAAAGGGAGGCAAAGGATGTGTGCACGTAGCTGTACCTTTACTTTTGTTCTGGAAACACTCCTTAGTAGCCCAGGCTCAGGGATAACTGCCCTTAAGAAAGGAACTCTAAGAAGCACTTTTCCAGGAGCCTGGGACAGGAAATTCGCATGATGCTGGGAAAGGGAGCCTCCTTCAGTTAGAAGAGACAGCAAGTTGCGGTGTACTTGCCAGCCTCTATTTGAAGTAAGAAGTACGCTGATACAACAGACCTCCAGATTTGCTGAGCGCCCCAACTTTCAAGTTAGAGGGCTGTGAAAATCCTGTTTCCCCTGCAATTCTAGCACAGACATTGCTGGCTCAGAGCAGTACTGCCAATGAGGAAAAAAGCAGCGGGAGTTTGTTTGGCATGATTGGGTGCCCTCCTGGGCTCAGCTCTTCAAAGGTGCCTTTCTTCTCGAAGTAGGTCCCAAATCCAACTGAGGAAGGACTTCGCCCCTCTTCCTTCCAGCCTGCCAATGGGTGGAACCAAGCTGGCTCTATGAGAGGCAGGAAAAGAGCATTAGGGTGGATGTTCATGCTCTTGCCAATCTGAACCACTTGAAGGCCCACTCGAGAGAATCAGTCGCCCTGCGGACCCTAGGTCCGGAATACAGATTTACAGACAGGGTGTGTTCCAATCAGGGCCCGGAAGTTTCCAGAGAGACCCTGGCTCACTAGACCTCTCCTACAGAGCAAAAGGACGCAAGGGATGTGTGCATGTGGTTGTATGTTTCCTTTTGAGATGGGAACTGCTCCCTAGAATCCTAGGCTCAGGGAAAACTGCCCTTAAGAAAGAAACTCTAATAAGCACTTTTCCAGGAACCTGGGACAGGAAATTTGCTGGATGCGGGAAAAGTGAACCTCTTGCAGGAATGAACAGATAGCCAGCTTTGGTTTGCTTGCCAGCCTCTATTTGAAGCCAGAAGTTTCCTGATACAACGGGAGACCTCCAGCTATAAGTGCCTTTCAAGGAGCCTGGGACAGGAAATTCTCAGGATGAGGGAAATGTGAGCTTCCTTCTGGGATGTAGAGACAGCAAGCTGTGGTGTGCTTGCCAGCCTCTATTTGAAACTGGAAGGTTGCTGATACAAAGGAAGATCTCCAGCTCTGCTCAGCACCACAAATTTCAACTGAGAGGGACGTGAAAATCCCGTTTCCTCTGCAATCCTAGCACAAACATTGCCTGCTGACAGCAGTACTGCCAATGAGGAAGAAAGAAGTGGGAGTGTGTTTGGCATGATTGGGTGCCCTCCTAAGCTCAGCTCTTCACAGGGACCTTTCCTCTCGAAGTAGGCCCCAAATCCCACTGAGGAAGGTCTTTTCTCCTCTTCCTTCCACCCTGCCAATGGGTGGAACCAAGCTGGCTCTGTAAGAGTTAGGAATAGAGCAGTTGGCTGGATGTTCATGCTCTTGCCAATCTGAACCACTTGAAGGCCCAGTCAGCAGAATCAGTCGCCCTAGCTTAACAGACAGGGTGTGTTCCCATCAGAACCCAGGCATTTCCAGAGAGACCCTGGATCACTAGACATCTCCTACTGAGCAAAAGGGATGCACGGGATGTGTACACGTGGCTGTACTTTGCCTTTTGAGGCTGGAACTACTCCCTAGTAGCCCAGGCTCAGGGATAACTTCCCTTAAGAAACGAACTCTCAGAAGCGCTTTTCCAGGAGCCTGGGACAAGAAATTCACAGGATGCAGGAAAAGCAAGCCTCCTTCAGGGACGAAGAGACAGCAAGCTGCGATGTGCTTGCCAGCCTCTATTTGAAGCAAAGAGTTCTCTGATACAACCAGAGACCTCCAGCTAGAAGTGCCTTTCCAGGAGCCTGGGACAGGAAATTCGCAGGAGGCCGGAAATGCGAACCTCCTTCAGGGAAGAAGAGATAGCAAACTGTGGTGTGCTTGCCAGCCTCTATTTGAAGCCAGAAGGTTTCTGATCCAACAGGAGACCTCCTGTTCTGCTCAGCACCCCAAATTTCATGTGAGAGAACCATGAAAATCCATTTTCCCTTGCAATCCTAGCACAAACATTGCCGGATGTGAGCAGTACTGCCAATGAGGAAGAAAGCAGCTGGAATGTGTTTGGCATGAGTGGGTGCCCTCCTGGGCTCAGCTATTCAAAGGGGCCTTTCCTCTCGAAGTAGGCCCTAAATCCCACTGAGGAAGGGCTATACCCTCTTCCTTCCAGCCTGCCAATGGATGGAACCAAGCTGGCTCTGTGAGAGTTAGGAATAGAGCAGTTGGGTGGATATTAATGCACTTGTCAATCTGAACCACTTGAAGGCCCACTCGTGAGATTCAGTCGCCATTGGGCCCCAAGGTCAGGAATACAGGTTAAAAGAAAGCGTGTGTTCCCATCAGATCCCAGAAATGTCCAGAGAGACCCTGGCTCACTAGACCTCTCCTACAGAACAAAAGGGATGCAAGAGATGTGTGCACATGGCTGTACCTTTCCTTTTGAGATTGGAATTACTCCCCAGTAGCCCAGGCTCAGGGGTAACTGCCCTTCAGAAAGGAAATCTAACAAGTGCTTTTCCAGGAGCCTGGGATGGAAATTTGCAGAATGCAGGGAAACGTGATCTTCCTTCAGGGAAGAAGAGATAGCAATCTGTAGTGTGTTTACTACAAACTATTAGACGCAAGAAGGTTGCTGATACAATGGGAGAAACTTGCTCTGCTCAGCACCCCAAATTTCATTCAGAGGGCCATGAAAATCCAGTTTCCCTTGCAATCATACCACATACATTGCCAGATGAGAGCAGTACTGCCAATGAGGAAGAAAGCAGCAAGAGTGTGTTTGAAAGATTGAGTGCCCTCCTGGGCTTAGCTCTTCAAAAGGGCCTTTCCTCAAAGTAGGCTCCAAATCCCACTGGGGCAGGGCTTTGCCCCTCTTCCCTCCAGCCTTCCAATGGGTGGAATAGAGCTGGCTCTGTGAGAGGTAGGCAAAGAACAGTTGTATGGAT
>JAGTXW010001336.1:13804144-13828164 GCA_020226075.1 Hydropotes inermis
TATGGTCTCCACAGGGGATTCAGACATCCCTTATTCTTGTGAGATGAAAGACAAGCCTGCATTCAAGCCACTTCAGGGAAATCCAGCCTACTTTCGAGTCAGGGCATCTCCGTGTCCATTCCACTTGAGGCAGCAAAATCAGGGTCCCTCCCATATACTTTTGCTGAGAGAAGCCTCCTCTTGAGGTGCTTGTGGAAAGTTGGCATACCTCTTGAGTCAAAGCCAGGGGATCAGCTCTCATCTTGAGACAATTTGGGGTACATGGAGCTTACCATGAGAAGCTGCACTGAACTTCATGTTCCTCTAGACTAGGGATGGTATTCTCGGTGAATCACATGAGTTGCCTTAGGAAAGTCAAGCCACTTGTTTGTTTGATGGGGAATGCGAGATGGCTTTGGAGTCAATGCAGGGGAATCAGGCCTCATCTCGAGTTGATTTGGGATACACGGAAATATTTCGCGTTGCTGGAGTGACCTCAGGGTCCCTCTAGACTTGTGACAGTGTTCTTGGGGACACTCTAGTGTTCCATCAAACAAGTCACGGCACCCTATGTGTTTGATGGAAACACGGAATTGCTCTGCACGCAATGCAGGGGAATCAGGCCTCGTCTCGCAGGGAGGGGGAAGTCGTATGGTTTTTCTCGAGTTCCGGTGGGAACCTGGGGTATATTCTCTAGTTACAGCGGGGATGACCCTTCAAAACTCGTGTCTGTTCAGCAACGTCAGGACTCTTTTCTAGTTACAAGAGACACCTCAAGAATCTCTTTGAGGCTTGGCAAGGTACTAGGGATGCTTTTGGAGGTGAGGTGGGTTATTCAGGTTCCGCTTCCATTTTTCACAGTGATATTGGGATTCCCATCAACTTTAAAGAGGAGTCAGGCATCGTCACCTTTTGAAGCATTGAACTCCACGTGCCTCTCGAGGTGTCAAAGGGATGTGAGGCCTCCTGTCGAGATGTGGAGGGGACCTAGGGCTTTCTCTAGGGTCTCCACAGTGGACTCACACCTCCCTTCATCTTGTGAGATGAAAGAGGAGCCTGCATTCAAGCCACTGCAGGGAAATCCAGGCTTATTTCAAGTCAGTGCATCTCGGTGTCCATTCCATTTGAGGCAGCAGACTCAGGGTCCCTCTCACATACCTATTGCTGACAGAAGCCTCCTCTTGAGGTGCTTGTAGAACGTTGGCATACCACTTGAGTTGAGGCCAGGGAATCAACTCTCATCTCTCGACGATTAGGAGTACACAGAGCTTTCCTGGAGTTGTTGTGCTGAACTTGGTGTTCCTCTAGACTTGGGATGGTGTTCTCGGGGAGTCTCTGGAGCTGCATAAAGAAGTCAAGCCTCTTGGCATGTTTGATTGGGATTACGGGATGTCTCTGGAGCCTATGCATGGGAATTAGGCCTCATCTTGAGTTGACTTGGTGTACACGGAGCTGTTTCATAATGCTGTGGTGACATCACGTTACATTAAGACTTGTGATAGTGTTCTTGAGGACTCTCTGGAGTTCCAACAAGGAAGTCAAGACTCCTTATGTGTTTGATGGGGTACACGGAATTGCTCTGCATGCAATGCAGGGCAAACGGGCCTCACCTTGAGGCGAGGGGGAAGTCTCATGGTTTTTCTTGAGTTGCGGTGGGAACCAGGGGTATATTCTGAGTTATGGCGGGGATGGCCCTTCAAAACTCGTGTTTGTTCAGCAATGTCAGGACTCCCATCTAGTTACGAGGGACACCTCAGGAATCTCTTCGAGACTTGGCAGGGCAATAGGGACGCTTATTGAGGAGAAGCGGGAGACCCAGGCTCCCTTTCCAGTTGCCCCAGGGATATTGGGAATCCTATCAATTTTCAAGAGGAGTCCAGCACCATCACCTTTTGAAGCATTGAACTCCGTGTGCCTCTCGAGGTTTCAAAGGGATGTGAGGCCTCCTGTCGAGATGAGGCAGGGACCAAGGGCTTTCTCTAGGTCTCTGCAGGGTATTCAGACATCCCTTATTCTTATGAGATGAAAGACAAGCCTGCATTCAAGCCGCTGCAGATAAATCCAGCCTTCTTTTGAGTCCCGGCATCTCGGTGTCCATTCCACTTGAGGCAGCAAAATCAGGGTCCCTCCCACTTACCTATTGCTGAGAGAAACCTCCTCTTGAGGTGCTTTTGGAAAGTTGGCATACCTCTTGAGTCGAAGCCAGGAAATCAGCTGTCATTTCGAGACATTTGGGCTACATGGAGACTTCCTGGAGATGCTGTGCTATATTTGGTGTTCTTCTAGACTTGGGACGGTGTTCTAGGAGAATCCCTGGACTTGCATAAAGTAAGTCAGGCCACTTGTGTTTGAATGGGAACACGGGATGGCTTGGAGCCAATGCAGGGGAATCGGGCCTCATCTCAAGTTGATTTGGGGTACATGGAGCTATTTTCCATTGCTGCGGTGACCTCAGGGTCCCTTAGACTTGTGACAGTGTTCTTGGGGACTCTCTGGAGTTCCATCAACCAAGTCAATGCTCCTTACATGTTTGATGGGGAACACGGAATTGCTCTGCACACAATGCAGGGGAATCGGGACTCATCTCACAGGGAGGGGGAAGTCTCATGGTTTTTCTCTATTTGTGGTGAAAACCTGAGGTATATTCTCTAGTTACGATGGGGATGGCCCTTCAAAACTTGTGTTTGTTCAGCGACGACAGGACTCCTGTCTAATTATGAGGGACACCTCAGGAATCTTTTAAGAGGCTTGGCAGGGCTAAAGGGACGATTCTGAAGGTGAGGCAGGAGACCCAGGGTCCCTTTTCAGTTGCCACAGGGATATTGGGATTCCTATCAATTTTCAAGAGGAGTGAGGCATTGACACATTTGGAAGCATTGAACTCAACGTACCACTCGAGGTGTCAAAGGGTTGTGAGGCCTCCTGTCGAGATGAGGCGGGGACCTAGGTCTTTCTTTATGGTCTCCACAGGGGATTCAGACATCCCTTATTCTTGTGAGATGAAAGACGAGCCTGCATTCAAGCCACTTCAAGGAAATCCAGCCTACTTTCGAGTCAGGGCATCTCCGTTTCCATTCCACTTGAGGCAGCAAAATCAGGGTCCCTCCCACATACCTATTGCTGAGAGAAACCTCCTCTTGAGGTGCTTGTGGAAAGTTGGCATACCTCTTGAGTCGAAGCCAGGGAATCAGCTCTCATCTCGAGACGATTGGGGGTACATGGAGCTTACCACGAGTAGCTGTGCTGAACTTTGTGTCCTCTAGACTAGGGACGGTGTTCTCGGGGAATCACATGAGTTGCCTTAGGTAAATCAAGCCACTTGTTGTGTTTTATGGGGAACATGAGATGGCTCTGGAGCCAATGCAGGGGAATTGGGCCTCATCTCGAGTTGATTTGGGATACACGGAAATATTTCACATTGCTGCGGTGACTTCAGGGTCCCTCTAGTCTTGTGACAAATTTTCTTGGGGACACTCTGGAGTTCCATCAAGCAAGTCAAGGCTCCTTACGTGTTTGATGGAGAACATGGAATTGCTCTGCATGCAATGCAGGGGAATCAGGCCTTATCTCTCTGCGAGGGGGAAGTCTCATGATTTTTCTCAAGTTGTGGGGGGAACCTGGGGTATATTCTCGAGTTACCGTGGGGATGGCCCTTCAAAATTCGTGTTTGTTCAGCAACGTCAGGACTCCTGTCTAGTTATGAAGGACACCTCAGGAATCTCTTAGAGGCTTGGCAGTGCAATAGGGACGATTCTCAATGAGAGGTGGGAGAGCCAGGGTCCCTTTCCAGTTGCCAAATGGATATTTTGATTCCTATCAATTTTCAAGAGGAGTCAGGCATCGTCACCTTTTGAAACATTGAACTCTGCATGCCTGTCGAGTTGTCAAAGTGATGTGAGGCATCCAGTCGAGATGAGGCGGGGACCTAGGGCTTTCTCTATGGTCTGCACAGGGGATTCAGACGTCCTTTCATCTAGTGAGATGAAAGATGAGCCTTCAATCAAGCCACTGCAGGGAAATTAGTCCTGCTTTCGAGTCAGGGCATCTCGATGTCCACTCCACTTAAGGCAGCAAACTCCGGGTCCCTCCCACATACCTATTGCTGAAAGAAGCCTCCTCTTGAGGTGCTTGTGGAAAGTTGGCATACCTCTGGTGTCGAAGCCAGGGAATCAGCTCTCATCTCGAGACAATTTGGGGTACACGGAGCTTTCCTCGAGTTGCTGTGCTGAACTTGGTTTTCCTCTAGACTTTGGGCGGTTTTCTCGCGGAATCTCTGGAGTTCCCTAAAGAAGTCAAACCACTTGTCATGTTTGATGGTGAACGCGGGATCAATCTGGAGCCAATGCAGGGGAATCAGGCCTCATCTCGAGTTAATTTGGGGTACATGGAGCTATTTCGCATTGCAGTGGTTACATCAGGGTCCCACTTGACTTGTGACTGCTCTTGGAGACTCTCTGGAGTTCCATCAAGCAAGTCAAGGCTCATTATGTGTGTGATGGTGAACACGGAATTGCTCTGCATGCAATGCAGGGGAATCGGGCCTCATCTCGGGGCGAGGGTGAAGTCTCATGGTTTTTCTCGAGTTGCAGTGGGAACCTGCAGTATGTTCTCGAATTATGGCGGGGATGGCTCTTCAAAACTCATGTTTGTTCAGGCACGTCAAAACTCCTGTCTAGTTATGAGGGTCACCTCAGTAATCTCTTAGAGAATTGGCTGGGCAATCTGGGCGTTTTCCGAGGTGAGGCAGGAGACCCATGGTCCCTTTCCATTTGCCACAGGGATATTGGGATTCCTATCAATTTTCAAAAGGAGTCAGGCATCGTCACCTTTTGAAGCATTGAACTCCGCATGCCTGTTGAGGTGTCAAGGGATGTGAGGCCTCCTGTCAAAATAAGGCGGGGACCTGGGGCTTTCTATAGAGTCTCCACAGGGGATTCAGACATCCCTTCATCTTGTGAGATGAAAGACTAGCCTGCATTCAAGACATTGCAGGGAAATCCGGCCTTCTTTCGAGTCAGGGCATCTCGGTGTCCATTCCACTTGAGGGAGCAAACTCAGGGTCCCTTCCACATACCTATTGCTGAGAGAAGCCTCCTCTTGAATTACTTGTGGAAAGTTGGCATACCTCTTGAGTTGAAGCCAGGGAATCAGCTCTCATCTCAAGACGATTCGGGGTACACAGAGCTTTCCTCAAGGTGCTGTGCTGAACTTGGTGTTCATCTAGACTTGGGAAGGTGTTCTCGGGGAATCTCTGGAGTTGCCTAAAGAAGTCAAGCCTCTTGTCATGTTTGATGGGGAATGTGGGATGTCTCTGGAGCCTATGCAATGGAATTAGGCCTCCTCTAGAGTTGATTTGGGGTAAACAGAGCTATTTCATGATACTGCAGTGACACCAGGGTACATTTAGACTTGTGACAGTGTTCTTGGGGTCTCTCTGGAGTTCCATCAAGCAAGTCAAAGCTCCTTACATGTTTGATGGGGAACACGCAATTGCTCTGCATGCAATGCAAGGGAATATGCAGGGGAATCGGGCCTCATCTTGAGGCGAGGGGGAAGTCTCATCATTTTTCTCGAGTTTCAGCAGGAACCTGGGGTATATTCTTGAGTTATGGTGTGGGTGGCCCTTAAAAATTCGTGTTTGATCAGCATCATCAGTACTCTGGTCTAGTTACAAGGGACACCTCAAGAATCTCTTCGAGCTTGGCAGGGCAATAGGGATGCTCCCTGAGGTGAGGCGGGATACCCAGGGTCCCTTTCCATTTGCCACAGGGATATTGGAATTCCTATCAATTTTCAAGAGGAGTCAGACATCGTCACCTTTTGAAGCACTGAACTCTGTGTGCCTCTTGAGGTGTCAAAGGGATGTGAGGCCTCCTGTCAAGATGAGGTGGGGACCTAGAGCATTCTCTTGGGTCTCCACAGGGGATTCAGTCATCCCTTCATGTTGTGAGATGAAAGACGAGCCTTCATTCAAGCCACTGCAGGGAAATCCAGCCTTCTTTCGAGTCCCGGCATCTCGGTGTCCATTCCACTTGAGGCAACAAACTCAGGGTCCCTCCCACATACCTATTGCTGAGAGAAATCTCCTACTGAGGTGCTTGTGTAATGGTAAGAAACCTCTTGAGTCAAAGCCAGGGAATCTGCTCTCATCTCGAGACGATTTGGGGCACACGGAGCTTTCCTGATGTTGCTGTGCTGAACTTGGTGTTCCTCTAGACTTGGGCCGGTGTTCTCGTGGAATCTCTGGAGTTGCCTGAAGAAGTCAAGCCTTTTGTCATATTTGATGGGGATCTCGGGATGGCTCTGGAGCAAATACAGGGGAATTGGGCCTCATCTCATGTTGACTTGGGGTTCACGGAGCTTTTTCATGTTGCTCTCGGGATCTCAGGGTCCCTCTAGACTTGTGACAGTATTCTTGGGCACACTCTTGAGTTCCATCAAGGATGTCAAGTCTCCTTTCATGTTTGATGGGGAGCACAGACTTGCTCTGCACCCAATGCAGATGAATTGGGCCTTAGCTCGCTTCGAGGGGGAAGTCTCATGATTTTCCTCGACTTGCGGCAGGAACCTGGGGAATGTTCTTGAGTTACGGCGGGGATGGCCCTTCAAAACTCGTGTTGGTTCAGCGACATCAGGACTCCTGTCTAGTTGCGAGGGACACCTCGGGATTCTCCTCCAGGCTTGGCATCAAAATAGGGTCACCTCTCAAGGTGAGATGGGAAACCCAGTGTCCCTTTCCATTTGCCACAGGGATATTGGTATTCCTATCAATTTTCAAGAGGAGTCAGGCATCGTCACCTTTTGAGGCACTGAACTCCACGTGCCTCTAGAGTTGTCAAACGCATGTGAGTCCTCCTGCCGAGATGAGGTGGGGAACTAGGCCTTTCTCTAAGGTCTCCAGAGGGTATTCAGACATCCCTTCATCTTGGGAGATGAAAGACGAGCCTGCATTCTAGTCACCGCAAGGTATACCATCCTTATTTCGAGTCAGGGCATCTCGGTGTCCATCCCACTTGAGGCAGCAAACTGAGGGTCTCTCTCATATACCTATAGATGAGAGAAGCCTCCTCTGGAGGTTCTTGTGGAAAGTTGATATTACTCTTGAGTCGAAGCATGGGAATCAGCTCTCATATCGTGATGACATGGAGTGCATGGAGCCTTTCTCGAGTTGCTGTGCTGAACTTGGTGTTCCTCTAGACTTGGGATCGTGTTCTCAGTGACTCTCTGGAGTTGCCTAAAGGAAGTCAAGCCACTTGTTGTGTTTGACCGGGAATGCGGGATGGCTCTGGAGGAGCCAGGGAAATCGGGCCTCATCTCAAGTTGATTTGGGGTACACGGAGCACTTTCCTATTACTGCGGGCATATCAGGGTCCCTCTAGACTTGTGACAGTGTTCCTGGGGACTCTCTGGCGTTACATGAAGGATGTCAAGGCTCCTTTCGTGTTTGATGGAGAACACAGACTTTCTCTGCATGCAATGCAGTGGAATCGGGCATCATCTCACAGTGGTGGGGAAGTCTCATTGTTTTTCTCAAGTTGCAGCCGGAACCTGGGGTATGTTCTCGAGTTATGGTGGGATGGCCCTTCAAAATTCGTGTTTTGAGAGGGACAAAGAGGTTTCTCACCGTTACACAAGCACCTCTGTCTAGTTGAGAGGGACATCTCGGGATTCTCTTTGAGGCTTTGCAGGGCAATAGGGACGCCTCTCGAGGTGAGGCGGGACATCCAGGGTCCCATGCCAGTTGCCACAGTGGTATTTGGATTCTTATCAATTTTCGAGAGGAGTCAGGCATCGTCTCCTTTTGAAGCACTGAACTCCATGTGCCTCTCGAGGTGTCAAAGGGATGTGAGGCCTCCTATCGAGATCAGGCAGGGAACTAGGGCTTTCTCTAGGGTCTCCACAGGAGATTCAGACATCCCTTCTTCATGTGAGATGAAAGATGAGCCTGCATTCTAGACTCTGCAGGGAAATCTGGCCATATTTCGAGTCAGGGCTTCTTGGTGTCCATTCCACTTGAGGCAGCAAACTCAGCGTCCCTTTCACCTGTAGCTGAGAAGCCTCCTCTTGAGGTGCTTGTGGAAAGTTGTCATTCCTCTTGAGATGAAGGCAGGGAATCAGCTCTCATCTCGAGGTGATTTGGGGTACACAGAGCTTTTCTCGAGTTGCTGTGCTAAACCTGGTGTTCCTCTAGACTTGGGATGGTGTTTTCGGGGAATCTCTGGAGTTGCCTAAAGGAAGTCAAGCCTCTTGTCTTGTTTTATTGGTAACACAGGATGGCTCTGGAGCAAATGCAGGGGAATCAGGCCTCATCTCGAATTCATTTGGTGTACCCGGAGCTCTTTCGTCTTCCTGTGGGGACCTCAGGGTCTCTCTAGACTTGTGACAGTGTTCTTGGAGACTCTCTGGAGTTCCATCAAGGAAGTCAAGGTTCTTTTCATGTTTGGTGTGGAGAACGGAATTCCTCTGGATGCAATGCAGGGGAACCGGGCCTCATCTCACGGTGATGGGGAAGTCTCATGGTTTTTCTGGAGTTGCAGCCAGAACCTGGGGTATATTCTCAAGTTACGGTGGGGATGGCCCTTCAAAACTCGTGTTGGTTCAGCGATGTCACGACTCCTGTCTAGTTGTGATGGACACATAGGGATTCTCCTCGAGGCTTGCTGCCTCTTGAGGTAAGCAGGAGACCCAGTGTCCCTTTCTAGTTTACACAGGGATATTGGAATTCCTACTTATTTTCAAGAGGAGTCAGGCATTTTCTCTTTTTGAAGCACTGAACTCCACGTGCCTCTCGAGTTGTCAAGGGGATGTGAGGCCTCCTGTCAAGATGAGGTGAGGAACTCGGGCTTTCTCTAGGGTCTCCACAGAAGATTCAGACATCCCTTAATGTTGTGAGATGAACAACGAGCCTGCATTCAAGGCACTGCAGGGAAATCTGGCCTTCTTTCGAGTCAGGGCATCTTGGTGTCCATTCCACTTGAGGCAGCAAACTCAGGGTCCCTCTCACATACCTATAGCTGATAGAAGCGTCCTCTTGAGGTGCGAGTGGAAAGTCGGCATTCCTCTCGAGGTGAAGCAAGGGAATCGGCCCTCATCTCGAGATGATTTGAGGTACACGGATCTCTTTCAAATTGGGGCACTGACTTCGGTGTTCCTCTAGACTTGTGACAGTGTTCCTGGGGACACTCTGGTGTTCCACAAAGGAAGTCAAGCCTCATTTCGGGTTTGATGTCGAACATGGAATTGCTCTGGAGGCAATGCCAGGGAATCGTGCATCATCCTGCATTGAATGTGGAACATTGTGTGTTTCCTCATGTTGCGGTAGGAAACTCGTGGTTCCACTCGAGTAACTATGGGGAAGGCAGTGAACCTCTGATGGTTTCTCAGGAATGTCAGGCCTCCTTTCTCATTGCCAGAGACACTTTGGGATTCTTCTCGAGTTGTGGTAGGGGAATTGGGACGCATCTGGAGTTGAGGCAGAAATTCAAGCTTGTTTCCTGTTGAGACAGGGATCTTGCGGCTTAGATAGATTTCCCAGGGGTGTCAGGCCTCGTCTCATGTTGAGGCATGGAAGCTCTCTTTGGTCTCAAATTCGAAACGGGGTGTCAGGCCTCATTTTGAAATTGGGTGGGGAACTCGGGCTTTTTCTAGAAGAGCAACAGGGAGTCAGACCTCCCTTAGTGTTGCGACAGGAAACTCGCAGTTCCCTTCATGTCGTTGCCATGGAATCAGTCCTTATGTCGAGCTGAGGAGAATATGATGTCCTTTCGACTTACAGCAGGGACTTCGGGGTTCTTCTCAAGTTTCAACCAGTGAGACAAGGCAGCACTTTCGGGGTGAGTGGAACATTAGGATTCCTCTCCAATCGAAGAATGAGAATTGGCCCTCATCTCCAGATGATTTGGTGTACACGGAGTTCTCTTGAGTTGCAGCAGTGACCTCGGGGTTCGTCTAGACTTGTGATGGTGTTCCTGGGGACTCTCTGGAGTTCCATAAAGGAAGTCAAGCCTCCTTTCGTGTTTGATGTGGAACATAGAATTGCTCTGGAGGCACTGCAGGGGAATCGGTCCTAATCTCATGGTGAGGGGGGAAATCTCATGGTTTTTCTCGAGTTGCATTGCAAACTTGGGGCTTCCTCTCGAGTAACGAGGGTGAGGATCTTGAAACACTCATGTTTCCTCAGTGACGTCAGGACTCCTGTCTAGTTTCCAGGGACACCTCGGGATTCTCTTCAAGGCATGGCAGGGCAATAGGGACGCCTCTCAAGGTGAGGTGGGAGACCCAGGATTCCTTTCCAGTTGCCACAGGCATATTGGGATTCCTATCAATTTTCGAGAAGAGTCAGGCATCTCTCCTTTTGAAGCATTGCACTCGGCTTTCCTATTGAGTTGTCAAAGGGATGTGAGGGCTCCTGTTGAGATGAGGCGGGGAACTAGGGCTCTCTCTAGGGTTTCCACAGGGGATTCAGATGTCCCTTCATCTTGTGAGACAAAAGACGAGTCTGCATTCAAGCCACTGCAGGGAAATCCAGCCTTATTTCAAGTCAGGGCATCTCGGTGTCCGTTCCACTTGAGGCAGCAAACTCAGGGTCCCTCTCACATACCTATAGCTGATAGAAGCATCCTCTTGAGGTGCGAGTGGAAAGTCGGCATTCCTCTCGAGGTGAAGCAAGGGAATCGGCCCTCATCCCGAGATGATTTGGGGTACATGGACCCCTTTTGAGTTACGGCAGTGACTTTGGGGTTCTTCTAGACTTGTGACGGTGTTCCTGGGGACTCTCTGGAGTTCCACAAAGGAAGATAAGCCTCCTTTCGTGTTTGATGTGGAACATGGAATTGCGCTGGAGGCAGTGCAGGGGAATCGGGCATCATCTTGCATTGAAGGTGGAATCTTGTATGTTTCCTCAAATTGCGGTAGAAAATTCGTAGTCCATCTTGAGTAACTATGGGCATGGCAGTGAACCTCTCATGGTTTCTCAGCAATGTCAGGCCTCTTTTCTCACTGCCTCAGACACTTTGGGATTCTTCTCGAGTTGTGACAGGGCAATCAGGATGCATCTGAATTTGAGGCAGAAACTGAAGCATACGTTTCCTGTTGTGGCAGGGATCTCGTGGTTTATATAGTTTTTCCAGGGGAGTCAGGCATTGTCTTGTATTGAGGCATGGAAGCTCTCTTTGGTCTCTAGTTCAAAATGGGGTGTCAGGCCTCATTTTGAGATAGGGAGGAGAACTCGGGCTTTTTCTAGAAGTACAACAGGGAGTCAGACATCACTTAGTGTTGTGACAGGAAACTAGGAGTTCCATTCAAGTTGTTGCCATGGAATCAGTCTTTATGTCGAGATGAGGGAGAACACAATGTCCTTTTGACTTACAGCAGGGACCTCGGGGTTCTTCTCGAGTTTCAACAGGTGAGACAAGGCATAGCTTCTTGTGTGAGTGGAACATCGGGATTCCTCTACAAATGAACAATTAGAATCCGCCCTCATCTCCAGATGATTTGGGGTACATGGAGCTCTCTCAGGTAGCAGCAGTACTTTGGGGTTCCTCTACACTTGTTACAGGTTCCTGTAGTCTCTCTGGAGTTCCATAAAGGAAATTAAGCCTCCTTTCATGTTTCATGTGGAACACGGAATTGCTCTGGAGGCAATGCAGGGGAATCGGGCCTCATCTCGTGATTAGGGGGGAAACCTCATGGTTTTTCTCATGTTGCGGTGGGAACCTGGGGTTTCCTCTCGAGTTATGATGGGGATGTTCTTTCAACACTCGTGTTTTCTCAGCGATGTCAGGACTCCTGTCTAGTTTCCAGGGACGCCTGGGGATTCTCCTTGAGTATTGGCAGGGTGGTAGGGGTGCCTCTCAAGTTGAGGAGGGAGACCCAGGATACCTTTCCTGTTGCCACTGGGATATCGGGATTCCTATCGATTTGCCAGAGGAGTCAGACATTGTGTCCTCTTGAAGCATGCAACTCCACATTCCTCTGAGCATGTCAATGGGGTGTGAAGCCTCCTGTGGAGATGAGGCGGGGAACTAGGGCTCTTTCTAGGGTCTCAACAGGGGATTCAGACATGCCTTCATGTTATGAGAGGAAACAAGGGCTTGCATTTGAGTCACTGCAGAGAAATCAGGCCTTGCCTCGAGTGAGGGAACTCCATGTCCATTCCACTTGAGGCAGCAAACTCAGGGTCCCTCTCACATACCTATAGCGGACACAAGCCTCCACGTGAGGTGCTTGTGGAAATTGGCATTCCACATGAGTCGAAGCCAGGGAATCAGCTCACATCTCGAGATGATTTGGGGTACAGGGAGCTCTTCTCAAGTTGCTGTGCTGAACTCGGTGTTCCTCTAGACTTGGGACGGTGTTCAAAGGGAATCTCTGGAGTTGCCTAAAGGAAGTCAAGCCACTTGTCATGTTTGATGGGGAATGCGGGATGGCTCTGGAGCCAATGACGGGGAATCGTTCATCATCTTGCATTGAAGGTGAAATTTTGTGGGTATGCTCAAGGTGCAGTAGGAAACTCGTGGTTCCTCACAAGTAACTACAGGGATGGCAGTGAACCTCTCTCGGTTTCTCAGGGATGTCACACCTCCTTTCTCGTTGCCAGAGAAACTCTGGGATTCTTCTCATGTTGTGGCAGGGGAATCGTGACGCATTTGGAGTTGAGGCAGAAATTCGAGCTTCTGTTTCCTGTTGCAACAGGGATCTTGCAGTTTAGATAGATTTTACAGGGGAGCCAGGCATCATCTCATGTTGAGGAATGGAGGCTCTCTTTGGTCTCAAGTTCGAAATGGGGTTTCTGACCTCATATTGAGATGGGGCGGGGAACTCGCACTTTTTCTAGAAGTGCAAAAAGGGAGTCAGACCTCCCTTAGTGTTTCGACCGGAAACACGGAGTTCCACTCATGTCCTTGCCATGGAATCAGTCCCTTTGTCGAGCTGAGGGGGAACACAAGGTCCTTTCAACTTACAGCATGGACCGTGGGTTTCTTTTTGAGTTTCACCAGTGAGACAAGGCAGCGCTTAAGATGTGAGTGGACATCGTGATTCCTCTCCAATCGAAGAATGAGAATCGGCCCTCATCTCGAGATGATTTGGGGTACACAGAGCTCTCTCAGGTTGTGGCAGTGACCTTGGGTTTCCTCTAGACTTCTGACAGTGTTCCTGGGGACTCTCTGGAGATCCATAAAGGAAGTCCATCATCCTTTCATGTTTGGTGTGGAATACGGAGTTGCTCTGGAGGCAGTGCAGGGGAATCGGGCCTCATCTCACGATTAGGGGGGAAACCTCATGGTTTTTCTTGAGTTGCATTGGGAACCTGGGGTTTCCTTTTGAGTTACGATGGGGATGTTCTTGAAACACTTGTTTTCTCAGCGATGTCAGGACGCCTGTCTAGTCTCCAGGGATTCCTGGATTACCTCGAGTCGTGGGAGGGCAGTAGGGACGCCTCTCGAGTTGTGGAGGGAGACCCAGGATCCCTTTCCAGTTGCCACTGGGATATTGGAATTCCTATCGATTTTCTAGAGGAGTCAGGCATCATCTCCTATTGAAGCATGCAACTCTGCATTCCTCTGGAGATGTCTAAGAGTTGTGAAGCCTCCTGTGGAGATGAGGCGGGTAACTAGGGCTCTTTCTAGTGTTTCAACAGGGGTTTCAGACATCGCTTCATGTTATGAGAGGAAACACGGGCTTGCATTTGAGTCACTGCAGGGAAATCAGGCCTTGCCTCGAGTGACGGGAACTCAGTGTCCATTCCACTTGAGGCAGCAAACTCAAGGTACCTCTCACATACCTGTACCTGAGAGAAGCCTCTTCTTGAGGTGCAAGTGGAAAGTCGGCATTCCTCTCAAGGTGAAGCAAGGCAATCGGCCCGCATCTCGAGATGATTTGGCATACATGGAGCTCTTTCGAGTTGCAGCAGTGACTTCACGGTTATTCTAGACTTGTCACGGTGTTCCTGTGGACTCTCTGGAGTTCCATAAATGAGGTCAAGCCTCCTTTGGAGCTTGATGTGGAACACGAACTTGCTCTGGAGGCAATGCAGGGGAATCGGGCATCATCTTGCATTGAAGGTGGAATCTTGTGTGTTTCCTCAATTTGTGGTAGGAAACTCCTGGTTTCTCTCAAGTAACTATGGGGACAGCAGTGAACCTCTCATGGTTTTTCAGAGATGTCAGGCCTCCTTTCTCATTGCCAGAGACACTTTGGGATTCTTCTCGAGTTGTGGCAGGGGAATAGGGTGGCAACTGTAGTTGAGGAGGAAATTCGAGCTTCTGTTTTCTGTTGCGACAAGAATCTTGCGATTTGTATAGATTTTCCAGGGGAGTCAGGCATCGTCTTGAGTTGAGGCATGGAAGCCCTCTTTGGTCTCAAGTTCAAAATCAGGTGTCAGGCCTCATTTCCTAGATGGACGGGGAATTCGGGCTTTTTCTAGAAGTGCAACAAGGGAGGCAAACCTCCCTTAGTGTTGCGACAGGAAACTCGGAGTTCCATTCAAGTCATTGTCACAGAATCAGTCCTAATGTTGATCTGAGGGGTAACCCGATATCCTTTTGACTTACAACAGGGACCTCGGGGTTCTTCTCGAGTTTCAATAGGTGAGACAAGACACTGCTTCCAGTGTGAGTGGAACATCGGGATTCCTCTCCAGTTGAAGAATGAGAATCAGCCCTCATCTCGAGATGATTTGGGGTACATGGAGCTCTCTCTGGTTGCGGCAGTGACTTCAGGCTTCCTCTAGATTTCTGACGGTGTTCCTGTGGTCTCTCTGGAGTTCCATAAAGGAAGGCAAGCTTCCTTTCTGGTTTGGTGTGGAACACGGAATTGCTCTGGAGGCAATGCAGGGGAATCGGGCCTCATCTCACAATTAGGGAGGAAACCTCATGGTTTTCCTTGAGTTGCATTGGGAACCTGGGGTTTCCTCTTGAGTTAAGACGGGAATGTTCTTGAAACACTTGTTTTCTCAGTAATGTCAGGACGTCTGTCTAGTCTCCAGGGATTCATGGATTACCTCGAGTCATGGGAAGGCAGTAGGGATGCCTCTCAAGTTGTGGAGGGAGACCCAGGGTCCCTTTCCAGTTGCCACTGGGATATTGGAATTCCTATCGATTTTCTAGAGGAGTCAGGTATCATCTCCTATTGAAGCATGCAACTCTGCATTCCTCTGGAGATGTCTAAGAGTTGTGAAGCCTCCTGTGGAGATGAGGCGGGTAACTAGGGCTCTTTCTAGTGTTTCAACAGGGGTTTCAGACATCGCTTCATGTTGTGAGAGGAAACACGGGCTTGCATTTGAGTCACTGCAGGTAAATCAGGCCTTGCCTCAAGTGACGGGAACTCTGTGTTCATTCCATTTGAGGCAGCAACCTTAGGGTCCCTCTCACATACCTACACCTGACAGAGGCCTCCTTTTGAGGAGCTTTTGGAAAGTTGGCATTCCTCTTAAGTCGAAGCCAGGGAATCAGCTCTCATCTCAAGATGATTTGGGGTACACAGGGCTCTTCTCAAGTTGCTGTGCTGAACTCGGTGTTCCTCTAGATGTGTGACAGTGTTCTTGGGGACTCTCTGGTGTTCCATCAAGGAAGTCAAGGCTCCTTTCACGTTTGATTTGGAACACAAATTTTGAAGGCCATACCCGTCGTAACTCGAGAGGAAACCCCAGGGTCCTACCGCAAATCGAGAAAAACCATGAGACTATCCCCTCACCTCAAGATGACGCCCGATTCACCTGCATTGCCTTTCCACAAGCACCTCAAGAGGAGGCTTCTCTCAGCTATAGGTATGTTAGAGGGAGCCTGAGTTTGCTGCCTCAAGTGGAATGGACACCCAGTTCTCCTCACTGGAGGTAGGCCTTATTTCCCTGCAGTGACTCAAATGCAAGCCCGTGTTTCCTCTCACAACATGAACGGATGTCTGAATGCCTTGTTGAGACCCTAAAAAGAGCCCTAATTCCACACCTCATCTCCACAGGAGAGTTCACACCTATTTGACATCACCAGAGGAATGAGGAGTTGCATGCTTCAACAGGAGACGATGCCTGACTCCTCTTGAAAATAGTTAGGAATTCCAATATCCTAGTAGCAACTGGAAAGGGACACTTGGTCTACCTCGTCAACTTGAGAGGCATCCCTACAGCCCTGCCCTGACTCGAGTAGAGTCTCAAGATGTCCCTGGAGACTAAATAGGAGTCCTAACATTGATGAGAAAACATGAGTGTTTAAAGAACATCCCCATCATAACTAAAGAGGAAACCCCAGCTTCCCACCGCAACTCGAAAAAAACCATGAGATTTCCCCCCTCACCACGAGATGAAGCCCAAATCCACCGCATTGGTTCCAGAGACATTCCACATTCCCCATCAAACACGACAGGAGGCTTGACTTCCTTTAAGCAACTCCAGAGATTCCCCAAGCACACCGACACAAGTCTAGATGAACACTGAGGTCAGCAAAGCAACTCGACAACAGCACCGTGTACGCCAAATCATCTGGAGATGAGGGCTGATTCTCATTCTTCAATTGTAGAGGAATACCCAATGTTCCACACACACCAGAAGAGCTGCCTTGTCTCACCTGCTGAAACTCGATAAGAACCCTGAGGTCCCTGCTGTAACTCGAAAGGACATCATGTTCCTCCTCAGCTCGACATAAGGACTGATTACATGGCAAAGACTTGAATGGAACTCCGAGTTTCCTGTCACAAAACTATGGGAGGTCTGACTCCCTTGTTGCACTTCTAGAAAAAGCCTGAGTTCCCTGCCCCATCTCTAAATGAGGCCTGACACCCCATTTTGAATTTGAGACCAAAGAGGTCTTCCATGCCTCGACACGAGACCATGCCTCACTCCCCTGGAAAACCTATACAAACTGCAAGATCCCTGTCACTATAGGAAATGGATGTTGGAATTTCTGACTCAAATCGAGATGCATCCTGATTCCCCTGCCACAACTCGAAAAGAATCACAAAGTGTCTCTGGCAATGATAAAGGCTGCCTGACATCCCTGAGAAACCACGAGAGGTTCACTGCCATCCCCGTAGTTACTCGAGAGGAACCACAATTTTGCTACCGCAATTTGATTAAAACCACAAAATTCCACCTTCAATGTAAGATGATGCCCGATTCCCCTGCATTTCCTCCAGAGCAATTCTGTGTTCCACATCAAACACCAAAGGAGGCTTGACTTCCTTGATGGAACTTCAGAGAGCAACCAGGAACACCGTCACAAGTCTAGAGCAACCCCGAGGTCACTGCTGCAACCCGAAAGTGCTCTGTGTACCCCAAATCATCTCGAGATGAGGGCCGATTCCTTTGCTCACCTCAAGAGGAATGCTGACTTTCCACTCGCTCCTCAAGAGGAGGCTTCTATCAGCTATAGGTATATGAGAGGGACCCTGAGTTTGATGCCTCTAGTGGAATGAACACCAAGATGCCCTGACTCGAAATAAGGCTTGATTTCCCTGCAGTGACTTGAATGCAGGCTGGTCTCTCACCTCACAACATGAAGAGATGTCTGAATCCCCTGTTGAGACCCTAGAGAAAGCCCTAGCTCCCTGCCTCATTTCGACAGGAGGTTTCACATCCCTTTGACAACTTGAGAGGAATGCGGTATTCAGTGCTTCAAAAGGAGACAATACCTGACTTCTCTTGAAAATCGATAGGAATCCGAATATCACTGTGGCAACTGGAAAGGGACCCTGGGTCTCCTGCCTCACCTTGAAAGGCACCCCTATTGCCCTGCCCAGCCTCAAGGAGAATACCGAAGTGTCCCTCGCATCTAGACAGTAGTCCTTACGTTGCTGAACAAACACAAGTTTTGAACGGCCATCCCCATCATAACTCGAGAGGAAACCCCAGGTTCCTGCTGCAACTCGAGAAAAACCATGAGACTTCCCCCTCACTGTGAGATGAGGCCCGATTCACCTGCATTCCATGCATAGCAATTCCGTGTTCCACACCAAACAGGAAAGGAGCTTTGACTTCCTTTATGGAACTCCAGAGAATCCCAAAGAACACCTTCACAAGTCTGGATAAACCCTGAAGCCACTGCAGCAACACGAAAGAGCTCCATGTACCCCACGTCAACTCTAGACGAGGCCCAATTCCACTGCATTGGCTCCAGAGCCATCCCGCATTCCCATCAAACACAACAAGTGGCTTGACTTCCTTGAGGCAACTCCAGAGATACCCCGAGAACACCGTCACAAGTTTAGAGGAACATCGAGTTCAGCACAGCATCTCAAGAAGAGCCCCGTGTACCCCAAATCATCTCAAAATGAGAGCTGATTCCCTGGCTTTGACTCAAGAGGGATGCCAACTTTCCACAAGCACCTCAAGAAGAGACTTCTCTCAGATATGGATATGTGAGACAGACCCTGAATTTGTTGCCTCAAGAGGACTGGACACCGAGTTCCCCTCACTCAAGGTAAGGCCTGATTTCCCTGCAGTGTCTCAAATGCATGCCCATGTTTCCTCTCACAACATGAAGGGATGTCTGAATCCCGTGTTGAGACCCTAGAAAGAGGCCTAGGGGGAGAACCCCAACTCAGCTCAGTGCCCCAGATTTCAAGAGAGAGTACCGTGAAACTGATGTTTCCTTTGAAATCCTAGCACAGCCATTGCCAGGTAAGAGCAGTACTGCCAATGAGGAAGAAAGCAGTGAAAATGTGTTTGGCATGAGTGGGTGTACTTTTAGGATCAGCTCTTCAAAGGGGCCTTTCCTCTCAAAGTAGGAACCAAATCCCACCAGGGAAGGGCTTTGCCCCTCTTCCTTCCAGCCTGCCATTGGGTGGAACCATGCTGGCTCTGTGAAAGGTAGGAAAAGAGCAATGGTGTGGATATTCATACTCTTGCCAATCTGAACCACTTGAAGACCCCCTAGGGAAAATCAGTCACCCTGGGGCCCCGAGTACAGGAATACAGTTTAACAGACAGGGTGTCTTCCCATTGGAACCCAGACATTTCCAGAGAGACCCTGGCTCACTAGACCTCTCCTACAGAGCAAAAGGGACACAATGGATGTGTGTGCCTGGCTGTACCTTTCCTTTTGAGACTGGAACTACTCCCAAGTACCCAGGCTCAGGGATAACTGCCCTTAAGAAAGAATTCTAAGAAGCGATTTTCAAGGAACCTGGGACAGGAAATTCGCAGTATGAGGGAAGAGTGAGCCTCCTTCAGGGACGAAGAAACATGAAGCTGCAGTGTGGCTGCCAACCTCTGTGTGAAGCAAGAATATCACTGATACAATGGGAAACCTTCAGCTAGAAGTGCTTTCCCAGGAGCCTAGGACAGGAAATTTGCAGGAGGCGAGAAATACGAGCCTCCTTCAGGGAAGAAGAGATAGCAAGCTGCAGTGCACTTGCCAGCCTCTATTTGAAGCCAGAAGTATGCTGATACAAAAGGAGAACTCCAGCTCTGCTCAGCGCCCCAAATTTCAAGTGAGAGGGCCATAAACATCCCATTTCCTTTGCAATCCTAACACAGACAGTGACAATTGAGAGCAGTACAGCCAATGAGGAAGACAGCAGCGTGAGTGTGTTTGGCATGATTGGGTGCCCTCGTGGGCTCAGCTCTTCAAAGGGGCCTTTCCTCTCGAAGTAGGCCCCAAATCCCACTGGGGAAGGGCTTTGCCCCTCTTCCTTCCAGCCTGCAAATGGGTGGAACCAAGGTGGCTCTGTGAGAGGTAAGAAAAGAGCAGTTGGGTGGATGTACATGCTCTTGCCAATCTGAACCACTTGAATGCCCACTTGGAAGAATCAGTCCCCCTGGGGCCCCTCATTTGGGAATACAGGTTAACAGACAGGGTGTGTTGCTATCAGAGCCCAGAAATTTCCAGAGACACCCTGGCTCACGAGACGTCTCCGACAGAGCAAAAGCGATGCAAGGAATGTGTACACATGGCTGTACTTTTCCTTTTGAGGCTGGAACTACTCCCTAGTAGCCTAGGCTCAGGGATAACTGCCCTTAAGAAAGGAACACAGGGAGGAGCCAAGATGGTGGAGGAATAGGATGGGGAGACCACTTTCTCCCCTACAAATTCATCGAAAGAACAATTGATCGCTGAGCAAATTTCACAAAACAACTTCTGATCACTAGCAGAGGACATCAGGCACCCAGAAAAGCAACCCATTGTCTTCAAAAGGAGGTGGGACAAAATATAAAAGATAAAAAGGGAGACAAAAGAGCTAGTGATGGAGACCTGTCCCAGGAAGGGAGTCTTAATAGAGGAAACTTTCAATCACCAGGAAACCCTCACACTCGTGGGTCTGGGGGAAGTTTTTGAATCTCGGAGGACAACCTAACAGGGAGGAAAAATTTCAAAAGGCCCACAGATTACGTGCCTAAAAGCAACTCCCAGCAGAAAAGTACCCCAGACGCCTGCACCCACCACCAACAAGCGGGGGCAGAACAGAGAGGAGCAGGCGGCATTGCTTAGGGTAAGAACCGGGCCTGAAGGCCCTGAAATCAATTGGAGGGAGCTCTTTTAAACTGTGGGATAGCAAGGGAGAAATTTAACTGGCCTGAACACACTGCTGGCCCTTCACAAAACAACGGGACTGAGAAACTCCAGAGAAGAGCCGGCTCATCTCCACTGGAGGTAGGAGGCAGGGGGGTGGAGAAAGGGGCAAACAGCCCCAGAGAAGCCACCCCCTCCCACACTGCAAATAGGCCTCCGGTTTCTATCTAAAGACTTCCTGAGATTCTGGATGGTCGACATCTGCTGCCGGCAGGGTCCCGGCTACAGGCTAGCTCCTGAGAAAAAACACAAGCCTCAGGCACCTGACAGGCGTGCGCTGGGGCTGCGGAGGGAAAAGGTGCGCCGCAACCGGGGAGAGTGCACCCTGACTGCCCGAAGCGCTCAGGCTGGGGAAGGCACAAAACTCAGGCGCAACTGAATCTGCGCTTTTCTGGAGTACCCGAAAACTGGAACCACACTCAACGCAGGGCCATCTCCATATAGAGCAGCCGGGAGCCTGAGCAATGTAGATGGGGAAAGCACAGACACCCCTGTACGGGGCAAACCCAGTGTGGCTGGAACACGGTGAGTGCTATCCACACACAGCGATATCTGTCTGCAGCGCCCTGCCCTCCCCATAGCAGGACTGCATTGAACTAGCGAACCTAAATAACAGGTCACCTCCTCCCGCCTGTGTCAGGGCAGAAATTAGACACCGAAGAGACGGCAAACAGAAGGGAACTGCCTCAGAAAGGACCGGTGCAACAGAGTAAAATCCCTTAAGGTAACACCAACTACACCGGAAGGGGTCTATAGATATCGAGAAGTGTAAGCTGGTAAAAGGAGCTATCTGAAATTGAACTGAACCTACACTGACCTCAACAGCTCCAGAGAAATTCTGAGATATATATGTATATATATTTTTAATTAAAAAAATTTTTTTTCTTTCCCTTTTTTAAATTTTTTCTCTTTTATTTTCTTTCAAAATTCCCTATTACTCCCCCATTACTCCTCAACTTTCATTTTCATATATTTTTATGATTTTTTTTTTTAGGGAAAAAAAAATTTTTCTTTTTTTTTTTTCTTTTCTTTTTCTTCTTTTTATCTCCTATTTCCTTTTAAAGTCCTCTAATACTCTTCTATTATTCCTTAATTTTCATTTTCATTTCACTATAACCTTGCAAAAAAAAGAAAGAAAGAGAAGCCCTATTTTTAAACCAAACTTCATATATATTTCTAAATTTTTTGTGTGTTTTTTTCTTTTTGTTTTTAAACATTGTATTTCAAAGAGTCTAACCTCTATGCTAGATTTTTAATCTTTGTTTTTCAGTATGTGATATAAATTTTGAACATTTAAGAATCCAATATTCAGTTACCATTTCTATTCAGGAGTGTGTTGATTACTCGCTCCCACTTTTGACTTTCTGTTTTCTACCTCAGAACACCTCTATTTCCTCCTTTCTCCTTCTCTCCCCAACCCAATTTTGTGAATCTTTGTGGGTGTCTATGTTATGGAGAATACTTTGGGAACATATAACTGCATAGATATGTCTCTCTCCACTTGAGTGCCCCTTTCTCTCCTACTGATCACTTATATCTCCTTCCTCCCTCTCCTATTTTTCATGTAACTCTGTAAACCTCTCTGGTGATCCCTCATGGTGGAGAATCTTTTCACCATTAACCTAGAAGTTTTATTATCAATGCTGTATAGTTGGAGAAGTCTTGAGGCTACTGGAAGAATAAAACTGAAATCCAGAGGCAGGAGACTTAAACCCAAAACCTGAGAAACCCAGAAAACTCCTGACTACACAGAACATTAAGGAATAAGAGACCATCCAAAAGCCTCCATACCTACACCAAAAACAACCACCACCCAAAAGCCAATAAGTTCCAGAACAAGACATACCACAAAAATTATTTAGCAATGCAGGAACATAGACCTGAGTGTCAACATACAGGGTGCCCAAAGTCACACCTAACACATAGACCCATTGCAAAACTCATTACTGGACACTCCATTGCACTCCAGAGAGAAGAAATCCAATTCCACACACCAGAACACTGACACAAGCTTTCTTAACCAGAAAACCTTGAAAAACATATCGTCCAACCTCACCCACTGGGTGAAACCCCCACAATAAAAAGGAAGAACAGGCCACCAGAATACAGAAAGCCCACTCCAGACACAGCAATCTAAACAAGATGAAAAAGCAGAGAAATACCCAACAGGTAAAGGAAGGTGAAAAATGCCCAACAAGTCAAACAAAAGAGTAGGAGATAGGGAATTTACCTGAAAAAGGATTTAGAATAATGATAATAAAAATGATCTAAAATCTTGAAAACAAAATGGAGTTACAAATAAATAGCCTGGAGACAAAGATGGAGAAGATGCAAGAAATGTTTAACAAGGACCTAGAAGAAATAAAAAAGAGTCAATTAAAAATGAATAATGCAATAAATGAGATCAAAAACACTCTGGAGGGAATCATGAGCAGAATAACAGAGAGAGAACATAGGATAAGTGAGACAGAAGATAAAATGGTGGAAACAAATGAAGCAGAGATGAAATAAGAAAAAAGAATCAAAAGAAATGAGGACAACCTCAGGGACCTCTGGGACAACGTGAAATGCCCCAACATTCAAATCATAGGAGTCCCAGAAGAAGAAGACAAAAAGAAAGGCCATGAGAAGTTACTCGAGGAGATAATACCTGAAAACTTCCTAAAATGGGGAAGGAAATAGCTACCCAAGTCCAAGAAACCCAGAGAATCCCAAACAGGATAAACCCAGGCAAAACACCCCAAGACACATATTAATCAAATTGACAAAGATCAAACACAACAAATATTAAAAGCAGCAAGGGAGAAACAACAAATAACACACAAAGGGATTCCCATAAGGATAACAGCTGATCTATCAATAGAAACCCTTCATGCCAGAAGGGAATGGCAGGAAATATTTAGAGTAATGAAAGAGAATACCTACAACCTAGATTACTGTACCCAGAAAGGAACTCATTCAGATATGAAGGAGAATTCAAAAGCTTTACAGACAAGCAAAGGCTGAGAGAATTCAGCACCATCAAACCAGCTCTTCAACAAATGTGAAAGGATCTTCTCTCGACAGGAAACACAGAAAGGTTGTATAAACGTGAACCCCAAAACAGCAAACTAAATGGCAACGGGAACATACCTATCAATAATTACCTTAAATGTAAATGGGTTGAATGCCACAATCAAGAGTCAAAGGCTGGCTGAATGGATATAAAAACAAGACCCCTATATATGCTGTCTACAAGAGACCCACCTCGAAACAAGGGACAGATAGAGACTAAAAGTGAAGGGCTGGAAAAAAGTATTTCACACAAATGGAGACCAAAAGAAAGCAGGAGTCGCAGTACTCATATCAAATAAATAGACTTTCAAATAAAGGCTGTGAAAAGAGAAAAAGAAGGACACTACATAATGATCAAACGAACAATCCAAGAAGAAGGTATAACAATTATAAATATATATGCACCGAACAGAGAAGCACCACAATATGTAAGGCAAACCCATCAAGTATGAAAGAGGAAATTAATAGTAACATAATAATAGTGGG
>JAGTXW010001336.1:14009873-14019894 GCA_020226075.1 Hydropotes inermis
TCGATTTCCCTGATGGAACTGAAGAGAATCCCCAAGACCACTGTCACGGCAAGAGAAGAACACTGATGTCACCTCAGGAATGCAAAATAGATTGGAGTACCCCAAATCAACTCAAGATGAAGCACATTTCCCCTTCATTTAACCCATAGCCATCTCGCATTCTACATCATATACAACAAGTGGCTTGACATCCTTTACAACAAACCAGAGATTCCCTGAGACACCCATCTCAAGTCTATATTAACATCAATTTCAGTAAAGCAACAGGATGAAAGGCCCGGGCACCCCATATCGTCTGGAGATGAGAGCTGATTCCCTGTCTTCGACTGAAGAAGTAAGCCATCTTTCCACAAGCACCTCAAGATGAGTTTTCCCTTAGGAGTATGTATGTGAGAGGGACCCTGTGTTTTATGTTCAAGCAAAATGGACCACGGGATGCCCTGATTAGAACGAAGTCCAAATTTCCCTGCAGAGGCTTCATGCATTGTCATCGTTCATATCACAAGATGAAAGGATGTCTGAGTCCCCTCTAGAGACCCTACAGAAAGCCCTAGGTCTCCTCCTCATCTCGAAAAGGGGCCTCACAACCCTTTGACAATTCGAGAGCCACGTGGAATTCACTGCTTCAAATGTTGACGATGCCTGACAATTTTTGAATATTGTTAGGAATTCCAATATCACTGTGTCAAATAGAAAGTGATCCTCGGTGTTACTCCTCACTTCTAGAAGTGTCTGTATTGTCCTGAGAAGCCTAGCTTAGATTCCTGAGGTATCCGTCATAACTAGAGAGGAGTGCTGCCGTTGCTGAAGAAACATGAGTATTGAAATGCCAACCCGCCATAACTCGAGAATATACCCCAGGTTCCTGCGGCAAATCGAGAAAATCCATGAGACTTCCCCTTCAGCGAGAGATGAGTCGCAATTCCCATGCATTGCATGCTCAGCAAATCCATATTCCTAATACAACATGAAAGGAGCCTTGATTTCCTTGATGGAACTCCAGAGAGTCCCCAAGAACAACCTCGCAAGTCTAGAATGACAATGATGTCACCAAAGGAATGTGAAATTGTTTGGTGTAACCCAAATCAATCCGAGATGACGCCCGACTCTCCTGTATTGGATCTAGTGCAATACCCCATTCCCCATTCTACAAGACAGGTGGCTTTTAATACTTTAGGCAACTACAGAGATTCCCTGATATACCCGTCTCAAATCTAGAGGAACACCAGTTTCAGAACAGGAACTCGAGGAAAGATCTATGGACGCCATCTCACCTCGACAAGAGAGCGGGTCCCCAGGATTCTATTGAAGAAGTAGGCCAACTTTCCAGAAGCACCTCAAGAGTACCCTTCCCTCAGCAATAGGTATGTGAGAGGGTCCCTGAGTTTGCTGCCCCAAGTAGAGTGGACACTGAGATGCCCTGACTCTAAAGAAGGTCGGATTTCCCTGCAGTGGCTTGAATGCAGGCTCGTCTTTCATCGCACAAGACAAAACGTTGTATGAATCCCTTGTGGAGAATATAGAGAAAGACCTAGGTGCCTGCCTCATCTGGACAGGATCCTCACATCCGTTGACTCTTCGAGTGGCACGCGGAGTTCAATTCTTCAAAAGGTGATGATGCCTGAGAATTCATGAAAATTGATAGGAATCCCAATATCACTGTGCGAACTAGAAAAAGAGTCCTGAATTCCCACTTAACTTCCAGAAGTGTCCGTATTGTCCTCTCACGCATATTTTACATTACTGAGGTGTCCCTCATACCTAGACAGGTGTCCTGAGTTCACTGAACAAACTCCATTTTCGAATGGACATCCCCGCCGTAACTCGAAAATATACCCCAGGTTCCTGCCGCAAGTCGAGAAAACCCATGAGACTTTCCCCTTGCCACGAGATGAGGTCCAATTCCCCTGCATGTGTCCAGAGCAATTGCGTTTTCCCAATCAATCACGTAAGGAGCCTCGATTTGCTTGATTGAACTACAGAGAGTCCCCAACAACACTGTCACTAGAGGAGAAGAACACTGATGTTACCCGAGGAACGGAAAAAAGATCAGTGTACCCAAAAGTAAATTGAGATGAGGCCAATTTCCCTTGCATTGGCTCCATAACCACCCCGCTATCCACATCATACCGAACAAGTGGCTTGACTCCCTTTAGGAAACTCAAGAGATTCCCTGAGACAAGCATCTCAAGTATAGAGGATCATGAATTTCAGTAGAGCAGCTTGAGGAATGTTCCCTGCACCCGATATCATTTCGGGATGAGAATGATTCCCTGTCTTCAACTGAAGAGGTAAGCCAACTTTCCACAAGCACCTCAAGAGGAGCCTTCCCACAGAAATAGGTATGTGAGAGTGACTCTGTGTTTTCTGCCTCAAGTGGAATGGACCCCGAGATGCCCTCACTCAAAAGAAAGCTGGCTTTCCCTGCAGTGGCTTAAAAGCAGGGTCATCTTTCATCTCAAAAAATGAACGGATAACCGAATCCCCTGCGGAGACCTTAGAGAAAGCCATAGTTCTCCACCTCTCCTGGATAGAGTTCCTCACATCCCTTTAACACATCGCGAGTTGCGCTGAGTTCAATGCTTCAAAAGGTGACGATGCCTGACTCTTCGTGAAAATTGATAGAATTACCAATATAACTGTGCCAACTAATAAGGGAAGGTTGGCCTCCCGACACCCCTCCAGAAGCGTCCATATTGTCCTGCCAAGCCTTTTTAGCTTCAGGGGGTGTCCGTCATACCTAGACAGCTGTTCTGAATTCACTGAACAAACTCCAGTTTGGAAAGGACATCCCCGCCGTAATTCGAAAATATACCCCAGGTTCCTGCCTCAACTCGAGAAAACCCATGAGACTTCCCCCTCGCCGCGAGATGAGGCCCGATGCCCCTGCACTGCATGCAGAGCAATTGCGTTTTCCCAATCAAACACGTAAGGAGCCACAATTTGCTCCAAAGTGTCACCAAAAACACTCTCACAAGAAGAGAAGAACACTGATGTCACCTCAGGAACGCAAAATAGCTCAGTGTACCACAAATCAAATTGAGATGAGGCCAATTTCCCTTGCATTGGATCCATAACCATCCCGCAATCCAAATCATACAGAACAAGTGGCTTGACTCCATTTTGGAAACTCGAGAGATTCCCTGAGAAAACCGTCTCAAGTATAGAGGATCATCAATTTCATTAGAGCAGCTTGAGGAAACTTCCGTGCACCCCATATCGTCTGGGGACGAGAATGATTCTGTGTCGTTGACTGAAGAGGTAAGCGAACTTTCCACAAACACCTCAAGAGGAGCCTTCCCTCAGAAATAGGCATGTGAGAGCGACTCTTTGTTTCCTGCCTCAAGTGGAATTTGACCCCGAGATGGCCTGACTCAAAAGAAGGCCTGCTTTTCGTGCAGTGAAGAAATGCAGGCTCATGATTCATCTCACAAGATGAAGGGATGTCCGAATATCCTGTGGAGACCCTAGAGAAAGCCATATTCCTCAACTTCTTCTGAACAGAAGGCCTCATATCCCTTTGACACATCGAGAGGTGCGCTGAGTTCAATGCCTCAAAATGTGACTATGCCTGACACTTCGTGAAAATTGATAGGAGTACCAATATAACTGTGCCAACTAATAAGGGACACTTGGCCTCCCGCCTCACCTCCAGAAGCGTCGGTATTTTCCTGCAAAGCCTAGTTTAATTTCCGAAGTGTCCGTCATAACTAAACAGGAGTCCAGACTTCACGGAACAAACCCGAGTTTCAAATGTCCATCCCCGCCGTAACTCTGGAATATACCCCAGGTTCCTGCCGCAACTCGAGAAAATCCATGAGACTTCCCCTTCAGCGAGAGATGAGGCACAATTCCCCTGCATTGCATGCTCAGCAATTCCATGTTCACAATACAACACGAAAGGATCCTTGATTTGCTTGATAGAACTCCAGAGAGTCCCCAAAAACAACCTCACAAGTCTAGAATAACACTGATGTCACCAAAGGAATGTGAAATTGTTTGGTGTAACCCAAATCATTTTGAGATGACACCCGACTCTCCTGTATTGGATCTAGTGCAATCCCCCATTCCCCATCCTACAAGACAGGTGGCTTGTCTTACTTTAGGCAACTAGAGAGATTCCCTGATATACCCGTCTCAAATCTAGAGGAACACCAATTTCAGCACAGGAACCCGAGGAAAGTCCCATGGACGCCATATCATCTCAAGAAGAGAGCGGGTCCCCAGGATTCTATTGAAGAAGTAGGCCAACTTTCCACAAGCACCTCAGGAGTACCCTTGCATCAGCAATAGGTTTGTGAGAGGGTCCCTGAGTTTGCTGCCTCAAGTAGAGTGGATACTGAGATACGCTGACTCTAAAGAATGTTGGATTTCCCTGCAGTGGCTTAAATCCAGGCTCATCTTTCATCACACAAGAAAAAACGAGGTATGAATCCCTTTTGGAGAATCTAGGGAAAGTCCTAGGTGCCCGCCTCATCTGGACAGGGTCCTCACATAGGTTGACACTTCGAGAGGAACGCGGAGTTCAATGCTTCAAAAGGTGATGATGCCTGACTCTTCAGGAAAATCGATAGGAATGCCAATATCACTGAGTGAACTACAAAAAGAGACCTGAACTCCCACTTATCTTCCAGAAGCTTTCGTATTGTCCTGCCACGCATAGTTTACATTCCTGAGGTGTCCCTGATACCTAGACAGGTGTCCTCACTTCACTGAACAAACTCCAGTTTCGAATGGACATCCCCGCCGTAACTCGAGAATATACCCCAGGTTCCTGCCGCAACTCAAGAAAACTCATGAGACTTTCCCCTTGCAACGAGATGAGGCCCGATTCCCTTATATTGTGTCCAGAGCAATTGCATTTTCACAGTCAAAGACGTAAGGAGCCTTGATTTGCTTGATTGAACCCCAGAGACTCCCCTACAACACTGTCACAAGACGAGAAGAACACTGATGTCACCCCAGGAACGCAAAATAGCTCGGTGTACCCAAAATCAAATGGAGATGAGGCCAATTTCCCTTGCATTGGCTCCATAACCACCCCGTGATCCACATCATAGAGAACAAGTGGCGTGACTCCCTTTAGGAAACTCGAGAGATTCCCTGAGACAACCGTCTCAAGTATAGAGGATCATGAGTTTCAGTAGAGCAGCTTGAGGAATGTTCCGTGCACCCCATATCACCTCGGGATGAGTATGATTCCCTGTCTTCAACTGAAGATGTAATCTAACTTTCCACACGCACCTCAAGAGGAGCCTTCCCACAGAAATAGGTATGTGAGAGGGACTCTGTGTTTTCTGCCTGAAGTGGAATGGACCCCGAGATGCCCTGACTCAAATGAAAGCCGGCTTTCCCTGCAGTGGCATAAATGCAGGCTCATCTTTCATCTCACAAGAAGAAAGGATAACCAAATCCCCTGTGGAGACCCTAGAAAAAGCCATAGTTCTCCACCTCTTCTGGACAGAGGGCCTCACATCCCTTTGACACATCGAGACTTGCGCTGAGTTCAATGCTTCAAAAGGTGACGATGCCTGACTCTTCGTGAAAATTGATAGAATTACCAATATAACTGTGCCAACTAATAAGGGACGCTTGGCCTCCCGACTCACCTCCAGAAGTGTCCATAATGTACTGCCAATCCTAGTTTAGCTTCCCGAGGTGTCCGTCATACCTAGACAGGTGTTCTGATTTCACTGAACAAACTGCAATTTCGAATGGACATCCCCGCCGTAACTCGAGAATATACCCCAGGTTCCTGCCGCAACTCGAGAAAACCTATGAGACTTCCCCCTCGCCGCAAGATGAGGCCTTATTCCCCAGCATTGCATGCAGATCAATTGCATTTTCCCAATCAAACACGTAAGGAGCCCAGGTTTGCTTGATAGAACTCTAGAGAGTCCCCAACAACACTGTCACAAGACGAGAAGAACACCGATATCATCTCAGGAACGCAAAATAGCACAATGTACCACAAATCAAATTGAGATGAGGCCAATTTCCCTTGCATTGGATCCATAACCATCCCGTGATCTAAATCATACAGAACAAGTGGCTTGACGCCCTTTAGGAAAATCGAGAGATTCCTTGAGAAAACCGTCTCAAGTATAGAGGATCATCAATTTGTGTAGAGCAGCTTGAGGAAAATTCCGTGCAACCCATATTGTCTGGGGATGAGAATGATTCCGTGTCTTTGACTGAAGAGGTAAGCCAACTTTCCACAAGCACCTCCAGCGGATCCTTCCCACAGAAATAGGTATGTGAGAGCGACTCTGTGTTTTCTGCCTCAAGTGAAATGGACCCCGAGATGGCCTGACTCAAAAGAAGGCCGGCTTTCCGTGCAGTGCATAAATGCAGGCTCATTTTTCATCTCACAAGATGAAGGGATGTCCGAATACCCTGTGGAGTCCCTAGAGAAAGCCATAGTTCTCAACCTCTTCTGGACAGAGGGCCTAACATCCCTTTGACACTTCGAGAGGTGCGCTGAATTCAATGCTTCCAAAGGTGACGATGCCTGACTCTTCGTGAAAATTGATAGGAATACCAATATAACTGTGTCAACTAATAAGGGACGCTTGGCCTCCCGCCTCACCTCCAGAAGCGTCCGTATTTTCCTGCCAAGCCTAGTTTAAGTTCCCGAGGTGTCCGTCATAACTAGACAGGAGTCCTGACTTCGCGGAACAAAGCCGAGTTTCAAATGGCTCTCCAGGCCCTAACTCGAGAATATACACCAGGTGCCTGCCGCAACTCGAGAAAATTCATGAGACTTCCCCCTCGCGGCACAATGAGGCCTGATTCCACTGCATTGCATGCTGAGGACTTCCGTGTTCCCTATCAAAGACGTAAAGAAACTCGATTTCCCTGATGGAACTGAAGAGAATACACAAGAACCCTGTCACAACAAGAGAAGAACACTGATGTCACCTCAGGAATGCAAAATAGATTGGTGTACCACAAATCAAGTCAAGATGAAGCACTTTTCCCCTTCATTGAATCCATAGTCATCTCGCATTCCACATCATATACAACAAGTGGCTTGACATCCTTTACAACAATCCAGAGATTCTCTGAGACACCCATCTCAAGTCTATAGAAACATCAATTTCAGTAAAGCAACAGGATGAAAAATCCGGGCACCCCCATATCATCTGGAGATGAGAGATGATTCCCTGTCTTCGACTGAAGAGGTAAGCCATCTTTCCACAAGCACCTCAAGAGGAGTTTTCCCTTAGCAATATGTATTTAAGAGGAACCCTGTGTTTTATGCCTCAAGCAAAATGGACCCCCAGATGCCCTGATTCGAAAGAAGGCCAAATATCCCTGCAGAGGCTTAATGCATGCTCATCGTTCATATCACAAGATGAAAGGATGTCTGAGTCCCCTGTAGAGACCCTACAGAAAGCCCTAGGTCTCCACCTCATCTAGAAATGGGGCCGCACATCCCTTTGACAACTCGAGAGCCACGTGGAGTTCACTGCTTCAAATTTTGACGATGCCTGACAATTTTTGGATAGTGTTAGGAATCCCAATATAACTGTGTCAAATAGAAAGTGATCCACGGTGTCACTCCTCACTTCTAGAAGCGTCCATATTGTACTGAGAAGCATAGATTAGATTCCTGAGTTATCCATCATAACTAGAAAGGCGTGCTGACGTTGCTGAAGAAACACGAGTATTGAAATGCCAACCCGCCATAACTCGAGAATATACCCCATGTTCCTGCCGGAACTCGATAAAATCCATGAGGCTTCCTCTTCAGTGAGAGATGAGGCACAATTCCCCTGCATTGCGTGCTCAGCAATTACATGTTCCCAAACAACACAAAAGGAGCCTTGATTGCTTGATGGAAATACAGAGAGTGCCCAGGAACAACCTCACAAGTCTAGAATGACACTGATGTCATCAAAGGAATGTGAAATTGTTCGGTGTAACCCAAATCCATTCAAGATGACCACCAACTCTCCTATATATGATCTAGTGCAATCACCCATTCACAATCCTACAAGACAGGTGGCTCGTCTTACTTTAGGTAACTACAGAGATTCCCTTATATACCCGTCTCAAATCTAGAGGAACACCATTTTCAGCACAGGAACTCGAGGAAAGCTCCTTGGATGCCATATCATCTCGAGAAGAGAGCGGATTCCCAGGATTCTATTGAAGAAGTAGGCCAACTTTCCACAAGCACCTCAAGAGTACACTTCCCTCAACAATAGGTTTGTGAGATGGTCCCTGAATTTGCTGCCTCAAGTAGAGAGGATACAGAGATGTCCTGACTCTAAAGAAGGTCTGATTTCCCTGCAATGGCTTGAATGCAGGCTCGTCTTTAATCGCACAAGTAATAGCGATGTATGAATCCCTTGTGGAGAATCTAGAGAAAGACTTAGGAGCCTGCCTCATCTGGACAGGGTCCTCGCATACATTGACAATTCGAGAGGCACGCGGAGTTCAAAGATTCAAAAGGTGATGATGCCTGACTCTTCATGAAAATTGATAGGAATCCCAATATCACTGAGAAAACTAGAAAAAGAGACCTGAACTCACACTTAATTCCAGAAGCATCCATATTGTCCTGCCACGCCTAGTTTACATTCCTGAGGTGTCCCTCATACTAGACAGGTGTTCTGACTTCACTGAAGAAACTCCAGTTTCGAATGGACATCCCCGCCGTAAATTGAGAATATACCCCAGTTTTCTGCCGCAACTCGAGAAAACACATGAGACTTTCCCCTCGAAGCGAGATGAAGCCAGATTCCCTTGCATTGTGTCCAGAGTAATTGCGTTTTAACAATCAAACACGTAAGGAGCCTTGATTTGCTTGAATGAACTCCAGAGAGTCCCCAACAACACTGTCACAAGACGAGAAGACACTGATGTCACCCAAGGAACGCAAAATAGATTGGTGTACCCAAAATCAAATTGAGATGAGGCCAATTTCCCTTGCATTGGATCCAAAACCACCCCGCGATACACATCATACAGAAGAATTGGCTTGTCTCCCTTTAGGTAACACGAGAGATTCCCTGAGAAAACCGTCTCAAGTATAGAGGATCATCAATTTCAGTAGAGCAGCTTGAGGAATGTTCCGTGAACCCCATATCATCTCAGGATGAGAATGATTCCCTGTCTTCGACTGAAGAGTTAAGCCAACTTTCCACAAGAACCTCAAGAGGAGCCTTCCCTCAGAAATAGGTATGTGAGAGAGACTCCGTGTTTTCTGCCTCAAGTGGAATGGACACTGCGATACCCTGACTCAAAAGAAGGCTGGATTCCCTGCAGTGCATAAATCCCTGCTCATCTTTCATCTCACAAGATGAAGGGATATCCGAATCCCCTGTGGAGACCCTAGAGAAATCCATAGTTCTCAACATCTTCTGGACAGAGGGCTTCACATCCCTTTGACACTTCGAGAGGTGCGCTGAGTTCAATGCTTCAAAATGTGACGATGCCTGACTCTTCGTGAAAATTGATAGGAATACCAATATAACTGTGTCAACTAATAAGGGACGCTTGGACTCCCGCCTCACCTGCAGAAGGTTCCGTATTTTCCTGCCAAGCCTAGTTTAACTTCACGAGGTGTCCGTCATAACTAGACAGGAGTCCTGACTTTGCTGAACAAACCTGAGTTTCAAAAGGCCATCCCCGCCGTAACTCGAGAATATACACTAGGAGCTTGCTGCAACTCGAGAAAACTCATGAGACTTCCCCCTCACAGCACGATGAGGCCCGATTCCCCTGTATTGCATGTTGAGGAGATCCGTGTTCCCAATCAAACACATAAGGAATCTCGATTTCCCTGATGGAACTGAAGAGAATCCCCAAGCACACTGTCACAACAAGAGAAGAACACTGATGTCACCTCAGGAATGCAAAATAGATTGGTGACCCCAAATCAACTCAAGATGAAGCACATTACCCTTCATTGAATCCATAGAATTTTCGCATTCCACATCATATACAACAAGTGGCTTGACATCCTTTACAACAATCCAGAGATTCTCTGAGACACCCATCTCAAGTCTAT
>JAGTXW010001336.1:14319434-14334412 GCA_020226075.1 Hydropotes inermis
CCTCACATCCCTTTGACACCTCGAGAGGCTCACGGAGTTCACTGCTTCACATGATGACGATGCCTGACAATTCTTGAATATTGTTAGAAATCCCAATATCCCTGTGTCAATTAGAAAGTGACCCTTGGTTTCACTCCTCACTTCTACAAGTGTCCGTCTTGTCCTGACAAGCCTAGTTTAGATTCCTGAAGTATCCATCTTAACTAGACAGGAGTGCTGACGTTGCTGAAGAAACACGAGTGTTTGATGGCCATGCCTGCCATACCTCGAGAATGTACACCCGGTTCCTGCCGCAACTCGAGAAATACCATGAGATTTCCCCCTCAGCCAGAGATGAGGCACAGTTCCCCTGCATTGCATGCACAGCAATTCCATGTTCTCAATCAGACACGTAAAGAAACTTGATTTGCTTGATGGAACTCCAGAGAGTCCCCAAGAACACCCTCAGAATTCTAGAATGACACTGATGTCACAAAAGAAATGTGAAATTTTCAGTGTAGCCCAAAGGAACTCAAGATGACACCCGACCCTCCTCTATTGCGTCTAGTGCAATCTCCCATTCCCCATCATACAAGACAGGTAGCTTCTCTTACTTTAGGCAACTACAGAGATTCCCTTAGATACCAGTCTCAAATCTAGAGGAACACCAACTTCAGCACAGGAATTCTAGGAAAGCTCCACGGACGCCATATCATCTTGAGAAGAGAGCGGATTCCCAGGAGTCTATTGAAGAAGTAGGCCAAATTTCCACAAGCACCTCAAGAGCACCCTTCCCTCAGCAATAGGTATGTGGCAGGGACCCTAAGTTGGCTCTTTCAAGTAGAGTGGATACTGTGATGCCCTGACTCGAAAGAAGGTCAGATTTCCCTGCAGTAGCTTGAATGCCGGCTTGTCTTTCATTGCAAAAGATAAAGCGATGTATGAATCCCGTGTGGAGAACCTACAGAAAGACCTAGGTGCCCGCCTCATCTAGACAGGGTCCTCACATCCGTTGACATTTCAAGACGCACGCGGAGTTCTATGCTTCAAAAGGTGATGATGCCTGACTCTTCATGAAAATTGACTGGAATCCCAATATCACTGTGCCAACTAGAAAAGGAGACCTAAATCCCTCTTGACTTCCAGAAGCCTCCGTATTGTCCTGCCAACCCTAGTTTACATTCCTGAGGTTTCCGTCGTACCTAGACAGGTGTCCTGACTTCACTCTAAAAACTCCAGTTTCGAATGGACATCGCCGCCGTAACTCGAGAATGTATACCCAGGTGCCTGCCGCAACTCAAGAAAACCCATAAGACTTCTCCCTCACCGTGAGATGAGGCAGGATTCCCCTGCATCGCGTGCTGAGGAGTTCCGTGTTCCCAATCAAACTTGTAAGGAATCTTGATTTCCCTAATGGAACTAAAGAAAATAACTAAGAACACTGTCACAAGAAGAAAAGAACACTGATGTCACCTCAGGAATGCAAAATAGATTGGTGTACCCCATATCAACTCAAGATGAAGCACATTTCCCCTGCATTGGCTCTGTAGCAAGCCCATGTTCCACATCATATACAACAAGTGGCTTGACATCCTTTACAACAATACAGACATTCCCTGAGACACCCGTCTCAAGTCTATAGGAACATCAATTTCAGTAAAGCAACAGGATGAAAGATGCAGGCACCCCATATCGTCTGGAGATGAGAGCTGATTCCCTGACTTAGACTGAAGAGGTAAGCCAACTTTCCACAAGCAGCTCAAGAGGAGTTTTCCCTCAGCAATATGTATGTGAGAGGGACCCTGTGTTTTATGCTTCAAGCGAAATGGACCCTGAGATGCCCTGATTCGAAAGAAAGCCAAATTTTCCTGAAGAGGCTTAATGCATGCTCATCGTTCATATCACAAGATGAAAGGATTTCTGAATCCCCTGTAAAGACCCTATAGAAAGCCGTAGGTCTCCACCTCATCTAGAAAAGGGGCCTCAGATCCTTTTGACACCTTGATAGGCATGCAGAGTACACTGCTTCAAATGTTGACGATGACTGACAATTCTTGAATATTGTTAGGAATCCTAATATCACTGTGTCAACTAGAAAGTGACCCTCGGTCTCACTCCTCACTTCTGCAAGCGTCCGTATTGTCCTGACAAGCCTAGTTTAGATTCCTGAGGTATCCATCCTAACTAGACAATAGTGCTGAGGTCACTGAAGAAACACGAGTATTGCATGTCCATCCCGGCCGTAATTCGAAAACACACCCCAGGTTCCCGCCACAATTCAAGAAAAACCATGAGACTTCCCCATCAGCAAGAGATGATTCACAATTCCCCTGTATTGCATGCAGAGCAATTCCATGTTCCCAATTAGACACGTATGGTGCCTTGATTTGCTTTATGGAACTCCAGAGAGTCCCCAAGAACCACCTCACAAGTCTAGAATGACACTGAAGTCACAAAAGGAGTGTGAAATTGTTCGGTGTAAGCCAAATCAACTCGAGATGACACACGACTCTCCTGTACTGCATCTAGTGCAGTGCCCCGTTCCCCATCATACAAGACAGGTGGTTTGTCTTACTTTAGGCAACTACAGAGATTCGCTGAGATAACCATCTCAAATCTAGAGGAACACCAGTTTCAGCAGAGGAACTCGAGGAAGGCTCCACAGAAGCCATATCACCTCGAGAAGAGAGTGGATTCCCAGGATTTTTTTGACGAGGTAGGCCAACTTTCCACAATCAACTCAAAAGTACCCTACCCTCAGCAATAGGTATGGGAGAGGGAACCTGAGTTTGCTGCCTCAAGTAGAGTGGATACCGAAATGCTCTGACTCGAAAGAAGGACGGATTTCCCTGCAGTGGCTTGAATGCAGGCTCGTCTTTCATCACACAAGATAAAGCGATTTATGTATCCCTTGTGGAGAACCTAGAGAAAGCCCTAGGTGCCCAACTCATCCGGACAGGGTCCTCACATTCGTTGACTCTTCGAGACGCACGCTGAGTTCAATGCTTCAAAATGTGATGATGCCTGACTCTTCATGAAAATTGATAGGAATTCCAATATCACTGTGCCAACTAGAATAGGAGAGCTGATCTCCCTCTTGATTTCCAGAAGCATCCGTATTGTCTTGCCAAGCCTAGTTTTCATTCCTGAGGTGTCCATCGTACCTAGACAGGTGTCCTGATTTCACTGAAGAAACTCAAGTTTGAATGGACATCCCCGCCGTAACTCGAGAATATAACCCAGGATCCTGCAGCAACGATAGAAAACCCATGAGACTTCCCCCTCGCGGCGAGATGAGGCCAGATTCCCCTGTATTGCATGCAGAGCAATTGCGTTTTCCCAATCAAACACGTAAGGAGCCTCGATTTGCTTGATTGAACTCCAGAGAGTTCCCAACAACACTGTCACAAGATGAGAAGAACACTGATGTCAGCTCAGTAATGCAAAATAACTCGGTGTACCCCAAATAAAATGGAGATGAGGCCAATTTCCCTTGCTTTGGCTCCATAACCATCCCGCGATCCACATCATACAGAACAAGTGGCTTGACTTCCTTTAGGAAACTCGAGAGATTCCCTGAGACAACCCTCTCAAGTATAGAGGATCGTCAATATCAGTAGAGCAGTTTGAGGAAAGTTCCGTGCACCCCATACCGTCTCGGGATGAGAATGATTCCCTGTCTTCGACTGAAGAGGTAAGCCAACTTTCCTCATGCACCTCAAAAGGAGCCTTCCCTCAGAAATATGTATGTGAGAGGGACTCTGTGTTTTCTGCCTCAAGTGGAATGGACCCCGAGATGCCCATACTCAAAAGAAGGCCGGCTTTTGCTGCAGTGGCTTAAATGCAGGCTCATCTTTCATCTCACAAGATGAAGGGATGTCTGAATCCCCTGTGGAGACCCTAGAGAAAGAGGTAGTTCTCCACCTCTGGATAGGGGGCCTCACATCCCTTTGACACTACGAGAGTGCGCTGAGTTCACTGCTTCAAAAGTTGACGATGCCTGACTCTTTGTGAAAATTTATAGCAATACCAATATAACTGTCCCAACTAATAAGAGACACATGGCCTCCCGCCGAACTTCCAGAAGCGTCTGTATTGTCCTGGCAATCCTAGTTTAGCTTCAGGAGGTGTCCGTCATAGCTAGACAGGAGTCCTGACTTCGCTGAACAAACCCGGGTATCAAATGGCCATCCCCACCGTAACTCGGGAATATACCCCAGGTGCCTGCGGCAACTCGAGCAAACTCATGAGACTTCCCCCTCAGGGCAAGATGTGGCCCAATTCAACTGCATTGTGCGCTGAGGAGTTCCGTGTTCACAATCAAACACATATGGAACCTAGATTTCCCTGATGGAACTAAAGAGAATTCCCAAGAACACTGTCACAAGAAGAGAAGAACATTAATGTCAGCTCAAGAATGCAAAATAACTCGGTGTACCCCAAATGAAATGGAGATGAGGCCAATTTCCCTTGCATTGGCTCCATAACCATCCTGTGATCCACATCATACAGAACAAGTGGCTTGACTTACTTTAGGAAACTCGAGAGGTTCCCTGAGACAACCGTCTCAAGTATAGAGGATCATCAATTTCAGTAGAGCAGCTTGAGGAAAGTTCCGTGCAACCCATATCATCTCGGGATGAGAATGATTCCCTGTCTTCGACTTAAGAGGTAAGTCAACTTTCCACAAGCACCTAAAGAAGAGCCTTCCCTCAGAAATAGGTATGTGAGAGGGACTCTGAGTTTTCTGCCTCAAGTGGAATGAACCCCGAGATGCCCTGACTCAAAAGAAGGCTGGCTTTCACTGCAGTGGCTTAAATGCAGGCTCATCTTTCATCTCACAAGATGAAGGGATGTCTGAATCCCCTGTGGAGACCCTAGAGAAAGCCGTGGTTCTCCACCTATTGTTGACAGGCGGCCTCACATCCATTTGACACTACGAGAGATGCGCTGAGTTGAATGCTTCAAAAGGTGAAGATGCCTGACTCTTCGTGAAAATTGATAGGAATACCAGTATAACTGTGCCAACTAATAAGGGACAAATGGCCTTCCGCCGCACCTCCAGAAGCGTCCGTATTGTCCTGCCAATCCTAGCTTAGCTTCAGGAGCTGTCCATCATAACTAGACAGGAGTCCTGACTTCGATGAACAAACCCGAGTTTCAAATGGCCATCCCCGCCGTAACTCGAGAATATACCCCAGGTGCCTGGTGCAACTCTAGCAAACTCATGAGGCTTCCCCTTCGCAGCAAGATGCGGCCCTATTCAACTCCATTGCGTGCTGAGGAGTTCCATGTTCCCAATCAAACACATAAGGAACCTCGATTTCCCTGATGGAACTAAGGAGAATACCCAAGAACATGGTCACAAGAAGAGAAGAACACTGATGTCAGCTCAGGAATGCAAAATAGCACGGTGTACCCGAAATCAAATGGAGATGAGGCCAATTTCCTTGAATTGGCTCCACAAGCACCTCAAGAGTACCCTACCCTCAGCAATAGGTATGTGAGAGGGACCCTGAGTTTGCTGTCTCAAATAGAGTGGATACGGAGATACCCTGACTTGAAAGAAGGTCGAAATTCCCTGCAGTGGCTTGAATGCAAGCTCGTCTTTCATCGCACAAGATAAAGCGATGTATGAATCCCTTGTGGAGAACCTAGAGAAAGCCCTAGGTGCCCGCCTAATCTGGACAGGTTCCACACATCTGTTGACACTTGGAGATGCAAGCGGAGTTCAGTTCTTCAAAATGTGATCATGCCTGACTCTTCATTAAAATTGATACGAATCCCAATATCGCTGTGCCAACTAGAAAAGGAGACCTGATCTCGCTCTTGACTTCCAGAAGCATCCGTATTGTCCTGCCAAGCCTAGTTTACCTTCCTGAGGTGTCCGTCTTACCTAGACAGGTGTGCTGACTTCACTGAACAAACTCGAGTTTCGAATGGACATCCCCTCCGTAACTCGAGAATCTACCCCAGGTTCCGGCCGCAACTCGAGAAAACCCATGAGAATTCCCCCTTGCTGCAAGATGAGGACCGATTCCCCTGCATTGCGTGCAGAGCAATTGCATTTTCCCAATCAAACATGTAAGGAGCTTTGATTTGCTTGATTGAACTCCAGAGAGTCCCCAATAACACTGTCACAAGACGAGACGAATACCTATATCACCTCAGGAATGCAAAATAGCACGGTGTCCCCCAAATCAAATGGACATGAGGCCAATTTCCCTTGCATTGACTCCATAAAAATCCCGTGATCCACATCATAGAGAACAAGTCGCTTGATTCCCTTTAGGAAACTCGAGAGATTCCCTGAGACAACCGTCTCAAGTATAGAGGATCATCAATTTCAGTAGAGCAGCTTGAGGAAAGTTCCGTGCACCCCATATCGTCTCGGGATGAGAATGATTCCCTGTCTTCAACTGAAGAGGTAAGCCAACTTTCCACAAGCAACTCAGGAGGAACCTTCCCTCAGAAATAGGTATGTGAAAGTGACTCTGGGTTTTCTGCCTCAAGTGGAATGGACACCATGATGCCCTGACTCAAAAGAAGGCTGGCTTTCCCTGCAGTGTCTTAAATGCAGGCTCATCTTACATCTCACAAGATGAAGGGATGTCTGACTCCCCAGTGTAGACCCTAGAGAAAGCCATAGTTCTCCAACTCTTCTGAACAGCGGGCCTCACATCCCTTTGACACTACGAGAGGTGCGCTTAGTTCAACGATTCACAAGGTGACAATGCCTGACTCTTTGTGAAAATTGATAGGAATACCAATATAACTGTGCCAACTAATAAGGGACCCTTGGCCTCCCGCCTCACCTCCAGAAGCATCAGTATTGTTCTGTCAAGCCTAGTTAATTTCCCGAGGTGTCCGTCATAACTAGACAGGAGTCCTGACTTCGCTGAACAAACCCGAGTTTCAGATGGCCATCCCCGCCGTAACACAAGAATATACCCCAGGTGCCTGCCGCAACTCCAGAAAACTCATGAGACTTCCCCATCGCTGCAAGATGAGGCCCGATTCCCCTGCATTGCATGCAGAGGAGTTCCTTGTTCCCTGTCAAACATGTAAGGAACCTCGATTGCCCTGATGGAACTAAAGAGAATCCCCAAGAACACTGTCACAAGAAGAGAAGAACACAGATGTCACCTCAGGAATGCAAAATAGATTGCTATACCCCAAATCAACTCCAGATGAAGCAAATTTCCCTTGCATTGGATCCGTAGCCATCCCGCGTTCCACATCATATACAACAAGTGGCTTGACATCCTTTACAACAATCCAGAGATTCCCTGAGACACCCATCTCAAGTCTATAGGAACATCAATTTCAGTAAAGCAACAGGATGAAAGATCTGGGCAGCCCATATCGTCTGGATATGAGTGCTGATTCCCTGTCTTCGACTGAAGAGGTAAGCCAACTTTCCATAAGCACCTCAAGAGGAGTTTTCCCTCAGGAATATGTATGTGAGAGGGACCCTGTGTTTTATGCTTCAAGCGAAATGGACCCCGAGTTGCCCTGAATCGAAAGAAGGCCAAATTTCCCTGAAGAGGCTTAATGCATGCTCATCTTTCATATCACAAGATGAAAGGATTTCTGAATCCCCTGTAAAGGCCCTATAGAAAGCCATAGGTCTCCACCTCATCTCGAAAAGGAGCCGCACATCCCTTTGACAACTTGAGAGGCACACAGAGTACACTGCTTCAAATGTTGACGATGCCTGACAATTCCTGAATATTGTTAGGAATTTCAATATCACTGTGTCAATTAGTAAGTGACCTTCTGTCTCACTCCTCACTTTTGGAAGCATCTGTATCGTCCTGACAAGCCTAGTTTAGATTCTGAGTTATCCATCCTAACTAGACAAGAGTCCTGTCGTCGCTGAAGAAACACGAGTATTGAATGGCCATCCCCACCATAACTTGAGAATATACCCCAGGTTCCCGCCTCAATTCGAGAAAAACCATGAGACTTCCCCCTCAGTGAGAGATGATTCACAATTCCCCAGTATTGGGTGCAGAGCAATTCCATGTTCCCAATCAGACATGTAAGGTGCCTTAATTTGCTTGATGGAAATCCAGAGATTCCCCATGAACAACCTCACAAGTCTAGAATGACACTGAAGTCACCAAAGGAATGTGAAATTGTTCGGTGTAACCCAAATCAGCTCGAGATGACACCGGACTATCCTCTATTGCATCTCGTGCAATTCCCCATTCCCCATCGTACAACAGAGGTGGCTTGTCTTACTTTAGGCAACTACAGAGATTCCCTGAGATACCCATCTCAAAACTAGAGGAACACCAGTTTCAGCAGAGGAACACGAGGAAAGCTCCATGGAAGCCATATCATCTCGAGAAGAGAGCAGATTCCCAGGATTCTGTTGACGAGGTAGGCCAACTTCCCACAAGCAACTCAAAAGTACCCTTTCCTCAACAATAGGTATCGGAGAGGAAACCTGAGTTTATTGCCTCAAGTAGAGTGGATACCGTGATGCTCTGACTCAAAAGAATGTCAGATTTCAATGCAGTGGCTTGAATGCAGGCTCGTCTTTCATGACACAAGATAAAGCGATTTATGCATGCCTAGTGGAGAACATAGAGAAAGCCCTAGGTGCCCAACTCATCTGGACAGGGTCCTCAAATCCGTTGATACCTCAAGAGGCATGCGGAGTTCAATGCTTCAAAAGCTGATGATGCCTGACTCTTCATGAAAATTGATAGGAATCCCAATATCACTGTGCCAACTAGAATAGGAGAGCTGATCTCACTCTTGATTTCCAGAAGCATCCGTATTGTCTTGCCAAGCCTAGTTTACATTCCTGAGGAGTCCGTCGTACCTAGACAGGTGTCCTGACTTCATTGAAGAAACTCCAGTTTCGAATGGACATCCCCACCGTAACTCGAGATTATACCCCAGGATCCTGCCGAAACTATGGAAAACCCATGAGACTTCCCCCTCGCCGCGAGATGAGGCCAGATTCCCCTGTATTGCATGCAGAGCAATTGCGTTTTCCCAATCAAACAGGTAAGGAGCCTCGATTTGCTTGATTGAACTCCAGAGAGTTCCCAACAACACTGTCACAAGAGGAGAAGAACACTGATATCACCTCAGGAATGCAAAATAGATCGGTGTACCCCAAATCAAATTGAGATGAGGCCAATTTCCCTTGCATTGGCTCCATAAAAATCCCACAATCCACATCATACAGAACAAGTGGCTTGACTCCTTTTAGGAAACTCGAGAGATTCTCTGAGACAACCGTCTCAAGTATAGAGGATCATCAATTTCAGTAGAGTAGTTTGAGGAAAGTTCCGTGCACTCCATATCGTCTCAGAATGAGAATGATTCCCTGTCTTCGACTGAAGAGGTAAGTCAACTTTGCACAAGCAACTCAGGAGGAGCCTTCCCTCAGAAATAGGTATGAGAAAGGGACTCTGTGTTTTCTGCCTCAAGTGGAAAGGACCCCGAGATGCCTTGACTCAAAAAAGTCTGGCTTTCCCTGCAGTGGCTTAAATGCAGGCTCATCTTACATCTCACAAGATGAAGGGATGTCTGAGTCCCCTGTGGAGACCCTAGAGAAAGCCGTAGTTCTCCACCTCTTCTGGACAGGGGGCCTCACATCCCTTTGTCACTACGAGAGGTGCACTGAGTTCAATGCTTCAAAATGTGAAGACGCCAGACTCTTCGTGAAAATTGATAGGAATACCAATATAACTGTGCCAACTAATAAGGGATGCATGGCCTTCCGCCTCACCTGCAGAAGAGTCTGTATTGTCCTGCCAAGCCTAGTTTAGCTTCCCGAGGTGTCCGTCATAACTACACAGGAGTCCTGACTTCGCTGAACAAACCCAAGTTTCAAATGGCCATCCCCGCCGTAACTCGAGAATATAACCCAGGTGCCTGCCGTAACTCGAGAAACCACATGAGACCCCCTTCGCTGCAAGATGAAGCCTGATTCCTCTGCATTGCCTGCAGAGGAGTTCCGCTTCCCAATCAAACACGTAAGGAACCTCGGTTTCCTTCAAGGAACTAAAGAGAATCCCCAAGAACACTGTCACAACAAGAGAAGAACACTGATGTCACCTAAGGAATGCAAAAGAGATTTGTGTACCCTAAATCAACTCAAGGTGAAGCACATTTCCCCTGCATTGGCACCATAGCCATCCCTCGTTCCACATCATATACAACAAGTGGCTTGAAATGCTTTACAACAATCCAGAGATTCCCTGAGACACCCATCTCAAGTCTATAGGAACATCAATTTCAGTAAAGAAACAGGAGGAAAAATCCGGGCACCGCATATCATCTGGAGATGAGAGCTGATTCCCTGTCTTCGACTGAAGAGGTAAACCAACTTTCCACAAGCACCTCAAGATGAATTTTCTCTCAGGAATATGTATGTGAGAGGGACCGTGTGTTTTATGCTTCAAGCCTAATGGACCCCGAGATGCCCTGATTCGAAGAAGGCCAAATTTCCCTGCAGAGTCTAAATGTATGCTCATCATTCATATCACAAGATGAAAGGATGTCTGAATTCTCTGTAAAGACGCTCCAGAAAGCCCTAGGTCTCCACCTCATCTCGAAAAGGGGACTCAGATACCTTTGACACATCGAGAGGCACGCGCAGTTCACTGCTTCAAATGTTGACGATGCCTGAGAATTCTTGAATATTGTTAGGAATTCCAATATCAGTGTGTCAACTAGAAAGTGACCCTCGGTCTCACTCCTCACTTCTAGAAGCGCCTTTAATGTCCTGACAAGCCTAGTTTAGATTCCTGATTTATCCATCGTAACTAGACAGGAGTTCTGACATCGCAGAAGAAACACGTGTATTGAATGGCCATCCCTGCCATAACTCGAGAATATACCCCAGGTTCCCGCCGTAACTCGAAAAAAACCATGAGACTTCCCCCTCAGCGAGAGATGAGGCACAATTCTCCTGCATTGCGTGCAGAGAAATTCCATTTTCTCAATCAAACACGTAAGGAGCCTTGATATGTTTTGTGGAAATCCAGAGTGTCCCCAAGAACACGCTCACAAGTCTAGAAAGACACTGATGTCACCAAAGGAATGTAAAATTGTTCGGTGTAACCCAAATCAACTCGAGATGATGCCCGACTCTCCTATATAGATTCTAGTGCAGGGAATCTATATAGGAAAGGGAACTTCCCCCTTTCCACATCATACAAGACAGGTGTCTTGTCTTACTTTAGGCAACTACAGCGATTCCCTGAGATACCCGTCTCAAAACAAAAGGAAAACCAATTTCAGCACAGGAACTCGAGGAAATCTCCATGGATGCCATATCATCTCGAGAAGAGAGCGGATTCCCAGGATTCTGATGACAAGGTAGGCCAACTTTCCACAAGCATCTCAAGAGTGCCCTTCCCTCAGCAATAGGTAATTGAGAGGGTCCCTGAGTTTGCTGCCTCAAGTAGAGTGGATACCGAGATGCCCTGACTCGAAAGAAGGTCGAATTTCCCTGCAGTTGCTTGAATGCAGGCTAGTCTTTCTTCGCACAAGATAAAGCAATGTACGTATCCCTTATGGAGAACTTAGAGAAAGCCCTAGCTGCCCGCCTCCTCTGGACAGGATCCTCACATCCATTGACATTTCGAGATGCATGCAGATTTCAAAGCTTCAAAAGGTGATGATGTCTGACACTTCATGAAAATTGATAGGAATCCCAATATCACTATGCCAACTAGAAAAGGAGACCTGATCTCCCCCTTGACATCCAGAAGCATCCGTATTGCCCTGCCAAGTGTAGTTTACATTCTTGAGGTGTCCATCATACCTCGACAGGTGTCCTGACTTCACTGAACAAACTGCAGTTTCAAATGTACATCCCCGCCATAACTCGAGAATATACCCCAGGTTCCTGCCGCAACTCGAGAAAACCCAGAGACTTTCCGCACGCTACGAGTTGAGTCCGGATTCTGCTGCGTTGCATGCAGAGCAATTGCTTTTTCCCAAAAAACACGTAAGGAGCCTCGATTTGCTTGACTGAACTTAGGAGAGTCCCCAACAACACTGTCACAAGACGAGAAGAACACTGATGTCACCTCAGGAATGCAAAACAGCTCAGTGTACCCCAAATCAAATTGAGATGCGGCCAATTTCCATTTCATTGGCTCCATAACCATCCCGTGATCTATATCATACAGAACAAGTGGCTTGCCTCCCTTTAGGAAACTTAAGAGATTCCCTGAGACAACCGTCGCAAGTATAGAAGATCATGAATTTCAGTAGAGCAGCTTGAGGAAAGTTCCGTGCAACCCATATCATCTCGGGATGAGAATGATTCCCTGTCTTTGACTGAAGAGGTAAGCCAATTTTCCACAAGCAACTCAGGAGGAGCCTTCCCTCAGAAATAGTTATGTGAGAGGGATTCTCTGTTTTCTGCCTCAAGAGGATTGGACTTCGAGATGCCCTGACTCAAAAGAAGGCCGGCTTTCCCTGCAGTGGGTTAAATGCTGGCTGATCTTTCATCTCACAAGATTAAGGGATCTCTGAATCCACTGTGGAGACCCTAGAGAAAGCCATAGCTCTCCACCTCTTCTTGGCATCGGGCTTCACATCCCTTTGACAATTCGAGAGGTGTGCTGAGTTCAATGCTTCAAAAGGTGACGATGCCTGACTCTTCGTGAAAATTGATAGGAATACCAATATAACTGTGCCAACTAATAAGGGATGCTTGGCCTCACTCCTCACCTTCAGAAGCGTACGTCTTGTCCTGCCAAGCTTAGTTTAGCTTTCCGAGGTGTCCGTCATAACTAGCCAGGAGTCCTGATTTCGCTGAACAAACCCGAGTTTCAAATGGCCATCCCGGCCGTAACTCGAGAATATACCCCAGGTGCATGCCGCAACTCAAGAAATCTCAATGGATTTCCCCCTCGCCGCAAGATGAGGCCCGATTGTGCTGCATTGCGTGCTGAGGAGTTCCGTGTTCCCACTCAAACACGAAAGGAACCTCGATTTCCCTGATGAAACTAAAGAGAATCCCCAAGAACAATGTCAAAGGAAGAGAAGAACACTGATGTCACCTCACGAAAGCAAAATACATTGGTGTACCCCAAATCAACTCAAGATGAAACACATTTCCCCTGTATTGGCTCCATAGGCATCTCGCTTTTCACATCATATTCAACAAGTGGCTTGACATCCTTTACAACAATCCAGAGATTCTCTGAGACACCCATCTCAAGTCTATAGAAACATCAATTTCAGGAAATCAACAGGATGAACGTTCCGGGCACCCCATATCATCTGGAGATGAGAGCTGATTCCCTGTCTTTGACTGAAGAGGTAAGCCAACTTTCCACAAGCAGCTCAAGAGGAGTTTTCCCTCAGGAATATGTATGTGAGAGAGACCCTGTGTTTTATGCTTCAAGCGAAATGGACCCCGAAATGCCCTGATTTGAAAGATGGCCAAATTTCCCTGCAGAGGCTTAATGCATGTCCATCGTTGCTATCAAAAGATGAAAGGATGTCTGAATCCCCTGTAAAGACCCTACTGAAAGCCCTAGATCTCCACCTCATCTCGAAAAGGGTCCTCACATCCCTTTGACACATCAAGAGGCACGCAGAAATCTCTGCTTCACATGTTAACGAAACCTGATAATTTTTGAATGTTGTTAGGAATCCCAATATCACTGTGTCAACTAGAAAGTGATCCTTGGTGTCACTCCTCACTTCTAGAAGCGTCCGTATTGTCCTGAGAAGCCTAGCTTAGATTCCTGATGTATCCATCATAACTAGAGAGGAATGCTGACGTTGCTGAAGAAACACGAGTATTGAAATGGCAACCCACCATAACTCGAGAATATACCCCAGGTTCATGCCGCAACTCGAGAAAATCCATGAGACTTCCCCTTCAGCGAGAGATGAGGCACAATTCCCCTGCATTGCGTGCTCAGCAATTCCGTGTTCACAATACAACATGAAAGGAGCCTTGATTTGTTTGATGGAACTCCAGAGAGACCCCAAGAATAACTCACAAGTCTAGAATGACACTGATGTCATGAAAGGAATCTGAAATTGTTTGGTGTAACCCGAAACAAAACGAGATGACGCCCAAATCTGCTGTATTGGATCTAGTGCAAACCACCATTCCCCATCATACAAGACAGGTGTCCTGTCTTACTTTAGGCAACTACAGAGATTCCCTGAGATACCCGTCTCACATCTAGAGGAACACCAATTTCAACACGGGAGCTCGATGAAAGCTCCATGGAAGCCATATCATCTCGAGGAGAGAGCAGATTCCCAAAATTCTATTGAAGAGGTAGGGCAGCTTTCCACAAGCAGCTCAAGAGTAACCTTCGCTCAGCAATAGGTATGTGAGAGGGACGCTGAGTTTGCTGTCTCAAGTAGAGTGGATACTCTCATACCCTGACTCGTAAGAAGGTCGAATTTCCCTGCAGTGGCTTCAATGCAGGCTCGTCTTTCATCGCACAAGATATAACGATATATGAATACCTTGTGGAGAACATAGAGAAAGCCCTAGGTGCCCGCCTCATCTGGACAGGTTCCCCACATCCATTGACACTTGGAGAGGCAAGCGGATTTCAATTCTTCCAAAGGTGATGATGCCTGACTCTTCATGAAAATTGATAGGAATCCCAATAACACTGTACCAAATAGAAAAGGAGACCTGATCTCGCTCTTGACTTCCAGAAGCATCCATATTGTCCTGCCAAGCCTAGTTTACCTTCCTGAGGTGTCCGTCTTACCTAGACAGGTGTGCTGACTTCACTGAACAAACTCCAGTTTTGAATGGACAACCCCGCCGTAACTCGAGAATCTACCCCAGGTTGCTGCTGCAACTCGCGTAAACCCATGAGACTTCCCCCATGCCACTAATGAGGACCGATTCCCCTGCATTGCATGCAGAGCAATTGCATTTTCCCAATCAAACACGTAAGGCGTTCTGATTTGCTTAACTGAACTCCAGAGAGTCCCCAACAACACTGTCAGAAGACGAGAAGAACACTGAT
>JAGTXW010001336.1:14334812-14347844 GCA_020226075.1 Hydropotes inermis
TGCTGAGGAGTTCCGTGTTCCCAATAAAACACGTAAGGAACCTCGATTTCCCTTATGGAACTAAAGAAAATCACCAAGAACACTGTCTCAAGAAGAGAAGAACACTGATGTCACCTCAGGAATGCAAAAGAGATTGGTGTACCCCAAATCAACTCAAGATGAAGCACATTTCTCCTGAATTGGCTCCATAGCAATCCCGCATTCCACATCATATACAACAAGTGACTTGACATCCTTTACAACAATACAGAGATTCCCTGAGACACCCATCTCAAGTTTATAGGAACATCAATTTCAGTAAAGCAACAGGATGAATGATCCGGGCACCCCATATCGCCTGGAGATGATTCACTTTCTTTGACGGAAGAGGTAAGGCAACTTTCCACAAGCACCTCAAGATGAGTTTTCCCTCAGGAATATGTATGTGAGTAGGACCCTGTGTTTTATGCTTCAAGGAAAATGGACCTTGAGATGCCCTGATTCCAAAGAAGTCCAAATTTCCTTGAAGAGGCTTAATGCATGCTCATCGTTCATATCACAAGATGAAAGGATTTCTGAATCCCCTGTAAAGACCCTTTAGAAAGCCCTAGATCTCCACCTCATCTAGAAAAGGGGCCTCACATCCCTTTGACACATTGAGAAGCACGCAGAGCACACTGCTTCAAATGTTGACGATGCCTGACAATTCTTGAATATTGTTAGGAATCCCAATATCACTGTGTCAACTAGAAAGTGACCCTCGGTCTCACTCCTCAATTCTGGAAGCGTCCGTATTGTCCTGACAACCTAGTTTAGATTCCTGAAATGTCCATCCTAACTAGAAAAGAGTCCTGACGTCGCTAAAGAAACACGAGTATTGAATGGCCATCCCCGGCATAACTCGGAATATACCCCAGGTTCCCGCCGCAATTCGAGAAAAAGCATCAGACTTTCCCCTCAGCGAGAGATGATTTACAATTCCCCTGCATTGTGTGCAGAGCAATTCCATTTTCCCAATCACACACGTAAGGTGCCTTGATTTGCTTGATGGAACTCCAGAGATTCCCCAAGAACATCCTCACAATTCTAGAATGACACTGATGTCATCAAAGGAATGTGAAATTGTCTGGTGTAACTTGAATCAACTCGAGATGACGCCCAACTCTGCTGTATTGGATCTAGTGCAAACCCCCATTCCCCATCACACAAGACAGATGTCCTGTCTTACTTTCGGCAACTACAGAGATTCCCTGATATACCCGTCTCAAATCTAGAGGAACACCAATTTCAACCCAGAAACTCGAGGAAAGCTCCATGGACGCCATATCTTCTGGAGAAGAGAGCGGATTCCCAAAATTCTATTGAAGAAGTAGGCCAGCTTTCCACAAGCACATAAAGAGTACCCTTCCCTAAGCAATAGGTATGTGAGAGGGACCCTGCGTTTGCTGTCTCAAGTAGAGTGGATACCGAGATACACTGACTCGAAAGAAGGTAGAATTTCCCTGCAGTGTCTTGAATGCAGGCTCGTCTTTCATTGCACAAAATAAAGTGATGTATGAATTCCTTGTGGAGAACCTAGAAAAAGCCCTAGGTGCCCGACTCATCTGGACAGGTTCCCCACATTCATTGACACATGGAGAGGGAAGCGGAGTTCAATTCTTCAAAAGGTGATGAGGCCTGACTCTTCATGAAAGTTGATAGGAATCCCAATATCGCTGTGCCAACTAGAAAAGGATACCTGATCTAGCTCTTGACTTCCAGAAGCATCTGTATTGTCCTGCCAAGCCTAGCTTATGTTCCTGAGGTGTCCGTCTTACCTAGACAGGTGTGCTGACTTCACTGAACAAACTCCAGTTTTGAATGGACATCCCCACCCTAACTTGAGAATCTACCCCAGGTTCCGGCCGCAACTCAAGAAAACCCATGAGACTTCCCCCTCGCCGCGAGATGAGGACCGATTCCCCTGCATTGCATGCGGAGGAATTGCGTTTTCCCAATCAAACACGTAAGGAGCTTTGTTTTGCTTGACTGAACTCCAGAGAGTCCCCAACAACACTGTCACAAGACGAGAAGAACAATGATGTCACCTCAGGAATGCAAAATAGATTGGTGTAAACAAAATCAACTCAAGATGAAGCACATTTCCCCTGCATTGGCTCCATAGGCATCCCGTGTTCCACATCATATACAACAAGTGGCTTGACATCCTTTACAACAATCCAGAGATTCCCTGAGACACCAATCTCAAGTCTATAGGAACATCAATTTCAGTAAAGCAACAGGATGAAAGTTTCGGGCAGCCCATATCGTCTGGAAATGAGAGCTGATTCCCGGTTTTGGAATGAAGATGTAAGCCAACTTTCCATAAGCAGTTCAAGAGGAGTTTCCCCTCAGGAATATGTTTGTGAGAGGGACCCTATGTTTTATGATTCAGGAGAAATGGACTGTGAGATGCCCTGATTCGAAAGAAGGCCAAATTTCCCTGCAGAGGCTTAATGCATGTTCATCGTTCATATCAAAAGATGAAAGGATGTCGACTCCCCTGTAAAGACCCTACAGAAAGCCATAGGTCTCCAGGTCATCTCGAAAAGGCGCCTCACATCCCTTTGCCAGGTCGAGAGGCACGCGAAGTTCACTGCTTTAAATTTTGACGATGCATGACACTTCTTGAATATTGTTAGGAATCCCAATATCACTCTGTCAACTAGAAAGTGACCCTCGCTGTCACTCCTCACTTTAAAAAGCATCTGCATTGTCCTGACAACCCTAATTTAGATTCCTGAGGTATCCATCCTAACGATACAGGAATCCTGACATCGCTGAAGAAACACGAGTATTGAACAGCCATCCCTGCCATAACTCGAGAATATACCCCAGGTTCCCCCAGCAACTCGAGAAAAACCGTGAGACTTCCCCCTCAGTGAGAAATGAGGCACAATTCCCCTGCATTGAATGCACAGCAATTCCATGTTCCCAATCAAACACGTAAGGAGCCTTGATTTGCTAGATGGAACTCCAGAGAGTCCCCAAGAACACCCTCACATGTCTAGAATGTCCCTGATGTCACCAAACGAATGTGAAATTGTTCGGTGTAACCAAAACAACTCGAGATGATGCCTGACTCTCCTGCATTGGTTCTAGTGCAATTCCCCTTTCCCCATCATACAAGCCAGGTGTCCTGTCTTACTTTAGGCAACTACAGAGATTCCCTGAGATACCCGTTTCAAATCTAAAGGAACAACAATTTCAGCACATTAAATCGAGGAAAGCTCAATGGACGCCATATCATCTTGAGAAGAGAGCAGATTCCCAGGATTCTGTTGACGAGGTAGCCCAACAATCCACAAGGACCTCAAAAGTACCCTTCTCTCAGCAATAGTTATGGGAGAGGGTCCCTGAGTTTGCTGGCTCATGTAGAGTGGATACCGAGATGCTCTGACTTGAAAGAAGGTCAGATTTCCCTGTAGTGGCTTGAATGCAGGCTCGTCTTTCATCACACAAGATAAAGCGATTTATGTATCCCTTGTGGAGAACCTAGAGAAAGCCCTAGGTGCCCAACTCATCTGGACAGGGTCCTCACATCTGTTGACACGTCAAGAGGCACGCGGAGTTCAATGCTTCAAAAGCTGATGATGCTTGACTCTTCATGAAAATTGAGAGGAATCCCAATATCACTGTGCCAACTAGAAAAGGAGAGCTGATCTCCCTCTTGATTTCCAGAAGCATCCGTATAGTCTTGCCAAGCCTAGTTTACATTCCTGAGGTGTCTGTCGTACCTAGACAGGTGTCCTGACTTCACTGAAGAAACTCCAATTTCGAATGGACATCCACGCCGTAACTCGAGATTATACCACAGGATCCTGGCGGAACTAGAGAAAACCCATGAGACATCCCCCTCTCCGCGAGATCAGGCCAGATTCCCCTGTATTGCATGCAGAGAAATTGCGTTTTCACAATCAAACCTGTAAGGAGCCTCGATTTGATTGATTGAAGTCCAGAGAGTCCCCAACAACACTGTCACAGGACGAAAAGAACACTAACGTCACCTCAGGAACACAAAATAGTTCGGTGTATCCAAAATCAAATGGAGATGAGGCCAATTTCCCTTGCATTGACTCCATAACCATCCCACAATCCACATCATACAGAACAAGTAGCTTGACTGCATTTAGGAAACTCGAGAGATTCCCTGAGACAACCATCTCAAGTTTAGAGGATCATCAATTTCAGTAGAGCAGCTTGAGGAAAGTTCCGTGCACCCCATATCATCGCGGGATGAGAATGATTCCCTGTCTGCGACTGGAGAGGTAAGCCAACTTTCCACAAGCAACTCAGGAGGAGCCGGCCATCAAAAATATGTATGTGAGAGGGACTCTGTGTTTTCTGCCTCAAGTGGAATGGACCCCGAGATGCCCGGACTCAAAAGAAGGCCGGCTTTCACTGCAGTGGCTTAAATGTAGGCTCATCTTTCATCTCACAAGATGAAGGGATGTCTGAATCCCCTTTGGAGACCGTAGAGAAAGCCATAGTTCTCCAACTCTTCTGGACAGGGGGCCTCACATCCCTTTGACACTACGAGAGGTGCGCTCAGTTCAATGCTTCAAAAGGTGACGATGCCTGACTCTTCGTGAAAATTGATAGGAATACCAATATAACTGTGCCAACTAATATGGGACACATGGCCTCCCACCGCACCTCCAGAAGCGTCCGTATTGTTCTGCCAAGCCTAGTTTTCCTTCCCGAGGTGTCCGTCATAACTAGACAGGAGACCTGACTTCGCTGAACAAACCCGAGTTTCAAATCGCCATCCCCTCCATAACTCGAGAATATACCCCAGGTGCCTGCCACAACTCTAGCAAACTCATAAGACTTCCCCCTCACCGCAAGATGAGGCCCAATTCAACTGTATTGCGTGCTGAGAAGTTCCGTGTTCCCAATCAAACAAGTCACGAACCTCGATTTCCTTGATGGAACTAAAGAAAATCCCCAAGAACACTGTCACAAGAAGAGAAGAACACTGATGTCACCTCAGGAATGCAAAATAGATTGGTGTACCACAAATCAATTCAAGATGAAGCACATTTCCCCTGCATTGGCTCAATAGCATTCCAGCATTCCACATCACATACAACAAATGGCATGACATCTTTTAGAACAATCCAGAGATTCCCTGAGACATCCATCTCAAGTCTATAGGAGTATCAATTTCAGGAAAGCAACAGGATGAAAGTTCCGCGCACCCCATATCGTCTAGAGATGAGAGTTGATTCACTGTCTTCGAATGAAGAGGTAAGCCAACTTTCCACAAGCAGCTCAAGAGGAGTTTTCCCTCAGGAATATGTATGTGAGTGGGACCCTGTGTTTTATGCTTCAAGCAAAATGGACCTCGAAATGCCCTGATTCGTAAGAAGGGCAAATTTCCCTGCAGAGTCTTAATGCATGCTCATGGTTCATATCACAAGATGAAAGGATGTCTGAATCCCCAGTAAAGACCCTACAGAAAACAGTAGGTCTTCATGTCATCTCGAAAATGGGCCTCACATCCCTTTGACACGTCGAGAGGCACGCAGAATTCACTGCTTCACATGTTGACGCTGCATGACAATTCTTGAATATTGTTAGGAATCCCAATATCACTGTGTCAACTAGAAAGTGAAACTCCCTCTCACTCCTCACTTTTAGAAGCATCCGTATTATCTCGACAAGCTTGGTTTAGATTCCTGAGGTATCTATCATAACTACACAGGAATCCTGACATAGCTGAAGAAACACGAGTATTGAATCGCCATCCCAGCCATAACTCGAGAATATACCCCAGGTTCTCCCCACAACATGAGAAAAACCATGAGACATCCCCCTCAGTGAGAGCTGAGGCACAGTTCCCCTGCATTGCATGCACAGCAATTTCAGGATCCCAATCAAACACGTAAGGAGCCTTGATTTGCTTGATGGAATTACAGAGAGTTCCCAAGAACAACCTCACAAGTCTAGAATGACACTGATGTCATCAAAGGAATGTGAAATTGTTCGGTGTAACCCAAATCAATGGGAGATGATGTCCGACGAGGCTGTATTGGATCTAGTGCAAACCCCCATTCCCCATCATACAAGACAGGTGTCTTGTCTTCCTTTAGGCAACTACAGAGATTCCGTGAAATAACCGTCTCAAATCTAGAGGAACACCAATTTCAGCACAGGAACTCAAGGAAAGCTCCATGGATGCCATATCATCTCGAGAAGAGAGCGGATTCCCAAAACTCTATCGAAGAGGTAGGCAAGCTTTCCCCAAGCACCTCAAGAGTACCCTTCCCTCAGCAATAGGTATGTGAGAGGGTCCCTGAGTTTGCTGCCTCAAATAGAGCAGCTACCGAGATGCCATGACTCGAAAGAAGGTCGGATTTCCCTGCAGTGGCTTGAGTGCAGGCTCGTCTTTCATCACACAAGATAAAGCGATGGATGAATCCCTTGTGGAGAACCTAGAGAAATCCCTAGGTGCCCGCCTCATTTTGACAGGTTCAACACATCTGTTGACACTTCGAGAGGCATGCGGAGTTCAATTCTTCAAAAGTTAATGATGCCTGACTCTTCATGAAAATTGATAGGAATCCAAATATCGCTATGCCAACTAGAAAAGGAGACCTGATCTCGCTCTTGACTTCCAGAAGCATCCGTATTGTCCTGCCAAGCCTAGTTTACCCTCTTGAGTTGTCCGTCTTACCTAGACAGGTGTCCTGACTTCACTGAACAAACTCCAGTTTCGAATGGACATCCCCGCTGTAACTCGAGAATCTACCCCAGATTCCTGCCGCAACTCGAGGAAACCCATGAGACTTCCCCCTCACCGCGAGATGAGGCCCGATTCCCCTGCATTGCATGCAGAGCAATTGCTTCTTCCCAATAAAACATGTAAGGAGCTTTGATTTGCTTGACTGAACTCCAGAGAGTCCCCAAAAACACTGTCACAAGACGAGAAGAACACTGATGTCAATTCAGGAACGCAAAATAGCTCGGTGTACCCCAAATCAAATTGAGATGAGGCCAATTTCCCTTGCATTGGCTCCATAACCATCGCACAATGCACATCATACAGAACAAGTGGCTTGACTCCCTTTAGGAAACTCGCGAGATTCCCTGAGACAACCATCTCAAGTATGGAGGATCATCAATTTCAGTAGAGCAGCTTGAGGAAAGTTCCGTGCAACCCATATCATCTCGGGAGGAGAATGATTCCCTGTCTTCGACTGAAGAGGTAAGCCAACTTTCCACAAGCAACTCAGGAGGAGCCTTCCCTCAGAAATAGGTATGTGAAAGGGACTCTGTGTTTTCTGCCTCAAGTGGAATGGACCCCGAGATGCCGTGACTCAAAGAAGGCTGGCTTTCCCTGCAGTGGCTTAAATGCAGGCTCATCTTACATCTCACAAGATGAATGCATGTCTGAAGCCCCTGTGGAGACCCTAGAGAAAGCCATAGTCTCCAACTCTTCTGGACAGCGGGCCTCACATCCCTTTGAAACTACGAGAGGTGCACTGAGTTCAATGCTTCAAAAGGTGACGGTGCCTGACTCTTTGTGAAAATTGATAGGAATACCCATATAACTGTGCCAACTAACAAGGGACGCTTGGCCTCCCGCCTCACCTCCAGAAGCGTCCGTATTGTCCTGCCAAGCCTAGTTTTCCTTCCCGAGGTGTCCGTCATAACTAGACAGGAGTCCTGACTTCGCTGAACAAACCCGAGTTTCAAATGGCCGTCCCCGCCGTAACTCGAGAATATACCCCAGGTGCCTGCCGTAACTCGAGAAAACACATGAGACTTCCCCCTCACCACAAGATGAGGCCTGATTCCTCTGAATTGCAAGCAGAGGAGTTCCGTGTTCCCAATCAAACATGTAAGGAACCTCAATTTCCCTGAAGGAACTAAAGAGAATCCCCAAGAACACTGTCACAAGAAGAGAAGAACACTGATGTCACCTCAGGAATGCAAAATAGATTGGTGTACCACAAATCAACTCAAGGTGAAGCACATTTCCCCTGCATTGGCTCCATAGCCATTCCCCGTTCCACATCATATACTACACGTGGCTTGACATCATTTACAACAATCCAGAGATTCCCTGAGACCCCCATCTCAAGTCTATAGGAAATTCAATTTCAGTAAAGCAACAGGATCAAAGATCTGGGCACCCCATATCGTCTGGAGATGAGAGCTGCTTCACTGTATTTGACTGAAGAGGTAAGCCAACTTTCCACAAGGAGCTCAAGAGGAGTTTTCCCCCAGGAATATATATGTGAGAGGGACCCTGTGTTTTATGCTTCAAGCCAAATGGACCCTGAGATGCCCTGATTCGAAAGAAGGCCCAATTTACATGCAGAGGCTTAATGCATGCTCATCGTTCATATCACAATATGAAAGCATGTCTGAATCCCCAGGAAAGACCCTACAGAATGCTCTAGGTCTCCACGTCTTCTCGAAATGGGGCCTCAGATACCTTTGACACGTCGAGAGGCACGGGGAGTTCACTGCTTCAAATGTTGACGATGCCTGACACTTCTGGAATACTGTTAGGAAACCCAATATCACTGTGTCAACTAAAAAGTGACCCTCATTCTCACTCCTCACTTCTAGAAGCGTCTGTATTGTCCTTACAAGCATAATTTAGATTCCTGAGGTATCCATCGTAACTAGACGGGAGTCCTGATGTCATTGAAGAAACACGAGTATTGAATCGCCATCCCCGACATAACTCGAGAATATACCCCAGGTTCCCTCCAAAACTTGAGAAAAACCATGAGACTTCCCCCTCAGCAAGAGATGAGGCACAATTCCCCTACATTGCTTGCAGAGCAATTCCATGTTCCCAATCAAACACGTAAGGTGCCTTGATTTGCTTGATTGGACTCCAGAGAGTCCCCAAGAAAATCCTCACAAGTCTAGAATGACACTGATGTCATGAAAGAAACGTAAAATTGTTCGGTATAACTCAAATCAACTCGAGTTGATGCCCGACTCTCCTGAATTCGTTCTAGTGCAATCCCCCTTTCCCCATCATACAAGAGAGGTGTCTTGTCTTACTTTAGGCAACTACAGAGACTCCGTGAGATACCCGTCTCAAATCTAGAGGAAAATAAATTTCAGCACAGGAACTCGAGGAAAGCTGCATGGACGCCATAACATCTCGAGAACAGAGCGGAATCCCAGGATTCTGTTGACGAGGTAGGCCAACTTTCCACAAGCACCTCAAGAGTACCCTTCACTCAGCAATATGTAATTGAGAGGGTCCCTGAGTTTGCTTCTGCAAGTACAGTGGATACCGAGATGCCCTGATTCAAAAGAAGCTCGGATTTCCCTGCAGTGGCTTTAATGCAGGCTCGACGTTCTTTGCAAAAGATAACGCAATGTACATATCCCTTGTGGAGAACTTAGAGAAAGCCCTAGGTGCCCACCTCATCTGGACATGGTCCTCACATCCGTTGACACTACAAGAGGCATGCGGATTTCAAAGCTTCAAAAGGTGATGATGCCTGACTCTTCATGAAAATTGATAGGAATCCTCATATCACTCTGCCAACTAGAAAAGGAGACCTGATCTCCCTCTTGACTTCCAGAAGTATCCGTATTGTCCTGCCAAGCCTAGTTTTCATTCCTGCGGTGTCCGTCATACCTAGACAGGTGTCCTGACTTCACTGAACAAACTCCAGTTTCGAATGGACATCTCCACCGTAACTCGAGATTATACCACAGAATCCTGGCGCAACTATAGAAAACCCATGAGACTTCCACCTCGCCGCGAGATGACTCCAGATTCCCCTGTATGGCATACAGAGCAATTGCGTTTTCCCAATCAAACGCATAAGGAGCCTCGATTTGCTTGATTAAACTCCGGAGAGTCCCCAACAACACTGTCACAAGACAAGAAGAACAATGATGTCACATCAGGAATGCAAAATAGATCAGTGTACCCCAAATCAAATTGAGATGAGGCCAATTTCCCTTGTATTGGCTCCATAAACATCCCGCGATTCACATCAAACAGAAAAAGTGGCTTGACTGCCTTTAGGAAACTAGAGAGATTCCCTGCGACAACTGTCTCAAGTATAGAGGATCATCAATTTCAGTAGAGCAGCTTGATTAAAGTTCCGTGCACCCCATATCGTCTCGGGATGAGAATGATTCCCTGTCTTCGACTGAAGAGGTAATCAACTTTCCACAAGCAACTCAGGAGAAGCCTTCCCTCAGAAATAGGTATGTGAGAGGGACTCTGTGCTTTCTGCCTCAAGAGGAATGGACCCTGAGATGCCCTGACTCAAGAGAAGGCCGGCTTTCCCTGCAGTGGCTTAAATGTAGGCTGATCTTTCATCTCACAAGATTAAGGGATGTCTGAATACCCTGTGGATACCCTAGAGAAAGCCACAGTTCTCCACCTCTTCTGGACAGGGGGCCTCACATCGCTTTGAAATTTCGAGAGTTACGCTGAGTTTAATGCTTCAAAAGGTGACGATGTCTGACTCTTCGTGAAAATTGATAGGAAAACAAATATAACTGTGCCAACTAATAAGGGACGCTTGGCCTCCCGCCTCACATTCAGAAGCGTCCTTATTGTCCTGCCAAGCCTAGTTTAGCTTCCGAGGTGTCCATCATAACTAGACAGGAGTCCTGACTTCGCTGAACAAACCCGAGTTTCAAATGGCTATCCCCGCTGTAAGTCGAGAATATTCCCCAGGTGCGTGCCGCAACTCGAGCAAACTCATGAGACATCCCACTCGCTGCAAGATGAAGCCCGATTGCCTGGCATTGCGTGCTGAGGAGTTCCATGTTCCCACTCAAACACATAAGGAACCTCGATTTCCCTGATGGAACTAAAGAGAATCCCCAAGAACACTGTCACAAGAAGAGAAGAACACAGATGTCACCTCAGGAATGTAAAATAGATTGGTGTACCCCAAATCAACTCAAGATGAAGCACATTTCCACTGCATTGGCTCCATAGGCATCCTGCGTTCCACATCATATACAACAAGTGGCTTGACATCCTTTACAACAATCCAGAGATTCCCTGAGATACCCATCTCAAGTCTATAGGAACATCAATTTCAGTAAAGCAACAGGATGAAAGTTCTGGGCACCGCATATCGTCTGGAAATATAAGCTGATTCCCTGTATTCGAAAGAAGATGTAAGCCATCTTTCCACAAGCAGCTCAAGAGGAGTTTTCCCTCAGGAATATGTATGTGAGAGGGACCCTGTGTTTTATGCTTCAAGTGCAATGGACCCCGAGAAACCCTGATTCGAAAGAAGGCCAAATTTCCCTGCAGAGTCTTAATGCATGCTCATCGTTCATATCAGAACATGAAAAGATGTCCGAATGCGCTGTAAAGACGCTAGAGAAAGCCATAGTTCTCCACGTCATTTCGAAAAGGCGCCTCACATCACATTACCACATCGAGAGGCACGCAAAGTTCACTGCTTTAAATTTTGACTATGCCTGAGACTTCTTGAATATTGTTAGGAATCCCAATATCACTGTAACAACTAGAAAGTGACCCTCGCTCTCACTCCTCACTTCTAGATTCGTCTGTATTGTCCTGACAAGCCTAGTTTAGATTCCTGAGGTATCCATCATAACTAGACAGGAATCCTGACATCGCTGAAGAAACACGAGTATTGAATGGCCATCCACGCCATAACTCGAGAGTATAACCCAGGTTCACCCAGCAACTCGAGAAAAACCATAAGACTTCCCCCTCAGCGAGAGATGAGGCACAATTCCCCTGCATTGCATGCACAGCAATTCCATGTTCCCAATCAAACACGTAAGGAGCCTTGATTTGCTAAATGGAACTACAGAGAGTCCCCAAGAACACCCTCAAAAGTCTAGAATGACACTGATGTCACCAAAGGAACGTGATATTGTTCGGTTAACCCAAATCAACTCGAGACAATGCCCGACTCTCCTGTATTGAGTCTAGTGCCATCCCACTTTCCCCATCATACAAGACAGGTGTCTTGTCTTACTTTAGGCAACTACAGAGATTCCCTGAGATACCCGTTTCAAATCTAAAGGAACACCAATTTCAGCACATGAACTCAAGGCAAGCTCGATGGACGCCATATCATCTCGAGAAGAGAGCGGATTCCCAGGATTCTGTTGACGAGGTAGTCCAACTTTCCACAAGCAACTCAAAAGTACCCTTCCCTCAGCAATAGGTATGAGAGAGGGACCCTGAGTTTGCTTCCTCAAGTAGAGTGGGTACCGAGATGCTCTGACTCGAAAGAAGGTCGGAATTCCCTGCAGTGGCTTGAATGCAGGCTCGTCTTCCATCACACAAGATAAAGTGATTTATGTATCCCTTGTGGAGAACCTAGAGAAAGCCCTAGGTGCCCAACTCATCTGCACAGTGTCCTCACATCCGTTGACACTTCGAGAGGCACGTGGAGTTCAGTGCTTCAAAAGGTGATGATGCCTGACTCTTCATGAAAATTGATAGGAATACCAATATCACTGTGCCAACTAGAAAGGAGACCTGATCTCCCACTTGACTTCCAGAAGCATCCGTATAGTCCTGCCACGCCTAGTTTACATTCCTGAGGTGTCTGTCATACATAGACAGGTGGCCTGACTTCACTGAAGAAACTCCGGTTTCGAATGGACATCACCGCCGTAACTCCAGATTATACCCCAGGATCCTGGCGCAACTATAGAAAACAGGTGAGACTTCCCCCTCGCCGCGAAATGAGTCCAGATTCACCTATATTGCATGCGGAGCAATTGTGTTTTCCCAATCAAACCCATAAGGAGCCTCGATTTGCTTGATTGAAATCCAGAGAGTCCCCAAGAACACTGTCACAAGACGAGAAGAACACTGATGTCACCTCAGGAACGCAAAATAGCTTGGTGTACCCCATATCAAATTGAGATGAGGCCAATTTCCCTTGCATTGGCTCCATAACAATCCCGCGATCCACATCATACAGAACAAGTGGCTTGACAGCCTTTAGGAAACTCGAGAGATTCCCTGAGACAACCGTCTCAAGTATAGAGGTTCATCAATTTCAGTAG